>JAJOOF010000596.1:0-47849 GCA_029582545.1 Solanum lignicaule
ACAAATCACGCAACCCTCCTCTTATTTCTCCATTAGTACATAAATATGACAAAGTCAGCCTTTTCTTATGCATAACTAGGGGTGGTAAAAAGGTTAAGTTTTTAAAATTATTCATTCGACTCAATCCATTTTGAATGGGTTGGGTATTCAATCATTTAAAAGTTTGCAAAATACAAATCAAATAACATTATGCATCATAAAAAGTGGGTAACCCATAATAGAAAGAAACAAAAATCATTGAATATACTCAATTATAGCATACACAATAATAATCCGCTCAATTGGATCAACATTCATTAATACCCACAACATTGGAAGAAACCCTAACTCGGGAATTTCATCCTTTAAAATGGGGAATCATGGGGACTCCATGGATGAAAAGCTATCATACCTTGATCACAAAGCCCACAAATGCTTGAGGATTGGAGACTTAACCTTGATCCTAGCTCCAACTCTGTCATCTTCTTCAAGTTCTAGAGAGAGTAATAACTGAGAGAGGAACTTTGGGATTTCTTTGGAGTTTTGGAAATAATGACTTAAATGGGTGAGTTTATGGGTTAAAATCACTATTATTGGTATCCTAGACTTGGGTAAAACGACCTCACTTTGATTTAATTAAAACCAAAAAAGACCCATGTGCCCTTGACTAACCCTGCAAGCTCACGACCCATAAGACCTCTCTCGAATCTGAGGCGTTCCATTATCTCCCCCTTGGGATCATTTGTACTCGAATGAGATTCAAACTTGTTCTAAAAGAGTTGGAGAGGAAATAGCAACCCAAACTACAATACAATGCATACAACAAATGAGGAGCTATCGACTCCATTCTAGGACCCTCTCAGAACATCATAAGAAGGGTGAATCTAACTCGATTAGCCCGTGCATGCAATGCACATAAATAAGGAGGAAACATCAACTCCAAACTTAACATACTCTAATGCATCATAAAGAAGTAGGAACTACATCTAGCAACCTAATATGCATGAAATTTCAACATTACTCATTTACAAGAAGGAACAAACTTGTCCAAGATAAAAACATGCTCAACACAATATCATGGAGCTTATATTCAATTCGTTCTCAAAAAGCATAGCTAAAGCATGTTCATCAATTCATCTCATGAATTCTATAGGCAACTCACACTCAATGCACAACAACATGAGGAAAATCAATCATATAAAGTTCTATTCTTTCAAAACGTAAGTTTTCATGATTATGCATAACATAAGGAAATCATGGAAACACATACAACACATGACTCCAAAATAAAGGACAAACCAAGAGGAACTCATTACCTCAAGCTAGAGTAGGAGTAGAAGGAAAGAGATAAGGATATCAGGACATCATATCGGCCTCGGCCTCCCAAGAAGCACCCTCAACTAAATGACTCCTCTACACTATTTTCATGGAAGCAACTTCCTTGTTTTTTGAATTTCTTAACTTGCCGGTCTAAAATCTCAACTGGAACTTCCTCATAAGAAATACATTCATCAACTCCCAAACCTTCTAAGGGAACTATGGATGTTAGATCTCCAATACACTTTTTCAATCATAGATACATGAAAAACCAAATGCACTAATGCCAACTACTTAGTCAAAGCTAACTCATAAGAAACATTACCTACACGTCTCAAGATCTCATATGGGCCTACAAGGCAAGGACTAAACTCCCCTTTCTTACCAACTCACCACACCGTTCATGGGTAAGATGTTTCAAGTAAACCCCAAATCACTAACATTAGGAATTCACAATGACCTTGCTATCTAAGCACACCATCTCTCCCTTGGGAGGAAGACTCCGCAAACTTTCTAAGCACCGTCTCTTTCAATTCTACTCAGGTCGGATCAAGACATTGTTTAACTTTCACAACTAACACAAAAGACGATTCAGAATCATATTAAACCATAACACTACCCTTGGTAGGGTCTACTAACCGAACAACATTACTACAAACTCATAATCACCATACCGGGTTATAAAAGCCGCCCTTAGAACATCATCTTCTATCACCCTCATTTGGTGCTAACTCGACCTAAGGTCAATCTTAGAAAAGTAACTAGCTCTTTATAGTAGGTCAACACTAGAAATATATTTCCCTCACCCTAACTAGGTGATACATGCAACCCCATAAAACTCATCTTCTTAAGCCTTCAGACAAGAAATAACCCAAAATTTTGGCATAGATTTTTCCCCCTTCCACTCTCGGATAGGCTCATTCAGAACTAAAAAACTTAGACTATACAGGTTCTACAATCAATAGAAGCATAATAATAGTGCAACCAATTCATCCCAAGGATGACATCCAAATCTAGTACATCATTAACATCTAATTAAAAAGCTTTCAACTTATCGGTAGCCACATCGGGAGCACACTCTTTTTCACCTCTAGTCTAGAGTGGATAGAATCGGTTTTTCTTAGTAGCATTGGAACGCGAACCACTTGGATCAGATGAAGGATAAGGTTGAGACCTACGATGACTATCTCCTTCATTCTTAGCAACTGAAGGACAATGCCTTATCTTGTGATCCGTATTACCAGAACCAAAACAAATATTGGAACCCGCTAGACATTCACCTGCATGCTTCCTTCCACAATTACCACAATCTGGAAATCAAACCCCACTATCATATCCTTGAGGTTTAGGATTAGCCACCCTCTCTTGGTTGAACCTTGGAGCCTTAAAAGAACCTTGCTCGGAAAGCCTTTGTCGATTTCAAGAACAAACATGTCTATCGGACCTAGCATAAGGGAAATGAAAATCCTCGGTTCTAGACCTCTCATTTTCCCTAGATCTTTCCTTAAGTTTCTTCTCTTCATTTTGTTGGGAATGGACCATAAGACGAGAAATATCCATGTCATGGACAAGCATAGCCGTATGAAACTCTTTCACCACTAAATCGGACAATCCTGAAACAAACTTACTCATTCTTAACTTAGGGTCGGCCACTATAAAAAGAGCATACTTAGACAATTGAGTAAACCTCAAAGAATATTCCTTAACATTCATACTACCTTGCCGAAGGTTAATGAACTAAACCATAGCCTCTCTCATCTCTAGAGGGAAGAACCTATCAAGAAAATCATTTTTGAACCTTTCCCACTCTATGGTTCCCACTTCTACCGGTCTTGCTTCTTTCTATTAGTTGAACCAAATCTGAGCAACCCCCTTAAGTTGATTAGCAGCTACTTCCACCGTTTCCACCGGAGTCACTCTAATGATAACTAACACCCTATAGACCTCATCTACGAACTCTTGAGGATCTTCCTCAACTTTAGAACCATAAAATTCCAGAGGATTAATCCAAGTGAAGTACCTCACTCTAGATATCGTCGTACCCACATTTGGATTCACGGGGACTACAACCTTTCTATTGGCTTGGGCCATCACGGCTTGAGCCAACACTTGAAAAGCAGACCTAAACTCCGCATTAGTCACATTCTCGGCCAACGGGTCGATCGGAGCTTGAGAAGGAGCTTCTTGATCCACATTGTCTTCCTCATTCCTTCTAGCATTAACCCTTGTAGTAGCCATATCCTTAAGACCACTAGTAAGGATTACGTGAAAGACCTTATAGAATCAAACTCTATCGCATGACTTAGAGTAATGAAAAAGTGAAGTTTCCTAAGCATCTAATAACATCTCATACATAAATGTGGTGCGCTTCACACTTATGATCATGACTCTACTAGACGTGGTTTTGAGACATCCTAGAACCATTCTAAACCTTGTGCTATGATTTCCAAGTTTGTCACGACCCAGAGGGACCCCTTAGACGTAACATGGCACACAAGACCCCGAGAGGCCTCATATAAGCAACTTAGCTTTCATAACATAAGATAATAGAATTTAGTAGAAATTTAAAATATTTTCAACATAATCAAAGTCTTTATAAAACGAAGCAGAACTCTAATACACTTTGTCTCAAACCTTCTAAAATATGAATATATTTGGAACACAGCCCAAACAATAGTTCAAAACATAAAATGAAAGAACACAAGGACATGGTGGTCAAATCCTCAAATGCTATGAGGACTCCCTAATCTTCGATCCTTGCTTCTAACAAGATCCTAGCCACGGGGATGAGAGTCGATATCGCCGGACTCTATATTTGGATAAGAAATGTAGGCAAAAGTATGCGTTAGTACAAAGATGAACTTATGGGATTTGTTTAACCACATGAGGTGAGAATTAATGGATCTACAGAAAAGAATGAACAGAAGGCATTCCAACTTAAAGATTCAGCCACCAAATATGGAGAAAATAATGGTCTATCAAGCAAGGGTCGAGGAATAAGAGGATTTTACGGTGGTCGAGGTTGTGGTTATGGAAGGGGAAGAGGAAGGAATGATGGACACAGGCTGTCCAATGAGCAAGGTAACAAAAAATATGGCATTCAATGTCATCACTTCCAGCGCTACAGACATATAAGGGTTGATTGCTTGTATAAAAATCAGAAAATAAATTTTTGCTGCAAAAGAAAACGAAGAAGAGAATTATATTTTTATGGTTTGCACTGATACAAAACATAAGCCAAGTGATTTACTATTTGTAGACAATGGTTATTTAAATTATATGACAGGTGTCAAATCTTTGTTCCATGAGCTTAACGTGAAGCAAAAGAAAATGGTGCAGCTTGGCAACACAAAAGAGTTACTGGTTGAAGGAAAAGGCATGGTGAGCATTGACACTAATCAAGACAACGTGAACATGCTAGATAATGTCGAATTGGTACTCGATTTAGGATATAAATTTTTGATTATTGGGCAACTAATGACCAATGGACATTCTATTTTGTATGATGATGATGCTTGTGTCATTTCAAAGAAGTTTGGCAAAAAGGTTCATAGCACCATGACGCCAAATAATATGTTTATGCTGGATGTTTCTGAGATGGAAAATTGTGCCCTTACTGCAAGTCCAAACGATGACTCAAAGTTGTGGCATTTGAGGTATGGTTATCTCAACATAAATGACCATAAATTACTCTGTGATAAAGGTATCGTTCTTGGACTACCAAAAAGTAGTTCTCTTGATTTATGTGAAGGGTGCATTTATGGGAAAGAAACCAAGACATATTTGCCTGTTGGAAAAGTATGGAGAGCTTCTAAATGTTTAGAACTAATACACGCTTACTTATGTGGTCCTATGCATACTAAGTCCTTAGGTGGAATTCATTATTTTGTGTTGTTTACTGATGATTATAGTCGCATGAGTTGTGTGTATTTTCTAGAAAACAAGTCAAAAACCTTAGAAAAGTTTTAGATGTTTAAGGCTTTGGTAGAGAACTAAAGTAGATGCAATATCAATGTTTCTTGCACAGATAGAGGAGGAGATTTCATGTCCAACGAATTTAATTTGTTTTGTGAAACAATGGCATCTATACGGAGTTAGCAACTCCTTATACTCCGGAGCAAAATGGTGTTGCTGAACGAAAGAATCAGACTGCGGTTGAAATGGCAAGGAGTATTTTTCAAGAAAAGGAACTTACAAATCAGTTCTGGGCAGAAGTTGTAACAACATCTGTTTACTTGTTGAATCTTTCACCAACAAAAGTTGTTCTGAATAAAACTCCTTATGAAGCTTGACATTTTAGAAGACCAAATGTAGGTCATTTACGGGTTTTTGGGTGTGTTGCTTATAAATCTGAAAAATGCATTTTTGTTGGCTATTGTACTCACTCAAAAGCATATAGACTGTATAATCCTTTTAATGGCAAGATATCAGTTAGAAGAGATGTAATATTTGATGATAATGCAAGTTGGGATTAGAGTAAAAATCTTGTACGACAAGAGATTCCTATTCCTCTTGAAATCACCGAAGATGAAAAAAAAGAGTCAACCCATGCAAGTACTCTTTCAGGTTCTTCTGTGGTGTCACAAAGTGCGCCAATTGCAGCAACTCATGAAGAGTCTTCAGATGGGATTATTCCATTAAGAAGATCAAGAAGGCCTAAAAATTTAAATCCCAAGTATGCTAATACCTTTATATGTCTTGTCAGTTTTCTTTTATTGTTTCTGATCCTATGAATTATGAAGAAGCTGCTGGAAAATAAGAATGGAAGGAAGCAATGGTGAAAGAAATGAAATCCATTGAAAATAATAGAACATGGGAAATGATGGAATTACCAAACATAAAAAATGCAATTGGCTTGAAGTAGGTTTTCAAAACAAAGTTTGTAGCTGATGATAGCCTATAAAAGCACAAAGCTCATCTTGTGGAAAAAGGATATGCACCATAATATGGTGTGGATTTTGAAGAAACATTTTCTCCAGTAGCTCGATTTGAGACAGTAAGGTTGGTTCTAGCATTGGTTGCACAGTTGAAATGGTTAGTTTATCAATTTGGCGTCAAGTCGACATTCCTCAATGTTGAATTACAAGAAGAATTCTATGTCACAGAAGCTGATGGTTTCACAAAGGAAGATAATGAAACAAAGGTGTACAAGCTGAAAAAACGTTGTATGGCTTGAAACAATTCCCTCAAGCATGGTATAGCAAGATTGATAGGTACTTCTAGAAAAATAGATATATGAGAAGTGACAATGAACCCACATTATATGTGAAGAAGGAAGGTAATGATTTCATTATTGTATGCCTTTATGTTAATAATATTTACACTAGTTCTTCACGTTTTCTTCTGGATGAATTCAACTATCAAATGATGAATGAGTTTGTGATGTCACATATGGGTTTATTACATTACTTTCTTGGCCTTGAAGTCTATCAGACCAAAGAGAGAATATTTCTTTCACAAAGGAAATATAGTACAAACCTACTCAATAAATTGGCATGCTCAATTGCAACCCTGCGGCTGGAACAATGAATATCAGGGAGAAATTGCAGCAGGTAAATAAAGAAGAGTTGGCAAATGCAAAGGGGTTTAGAAGCTTGGTTGGAGGTCTAATATATTGGACGAATACTAGACCCGATACTGCATATCCTGTTGGTGTTAATTCAAGGTTTGTGCAACAACCATCAAAGGTATATAATTGAGCCTCAAAGAGAATCTTGCGATACATTGTTGGAACTTGGTATTTGGTACTCAAATACTGATAATTTCATATTGTGTGGGTACACAGATAGTGATTGGGCAAGTTCATTAGACGATACTTGATCTTAGGCATACATATATGCCCAAGTTGCCAATAATTGCCTACAAGTCAATAAGATTGGAAGATGATCTCTAGTCATTAGCTTAATTTTTGGTGTAACTCATAATGATTGTACACTTACACACATGATTAGTTGTTTTAGAAACTCTTAAGGGAATTGGAGTCAACTTGAAGAAAAGAGATGTAAAAGAGCATGGAAAGCGGCTAAGGATGAAGAACCCAGGGCCAGGCGCACTGTTGGGCGCGAGGCGCCAAGGGCCAAAGTTCAGAGACGCCTATCAGGCGCTCTGAGAGGCGCGTCGCGCCAAGGGGCAAAGTTCAGAGACAAGTTGCAGGCGCAATAAGAGGCGCGACGCCCCACTCTGATGCCGACTTTTCCAGCGAACATTCACTTAAATAGGACTCCTTGTTGGTTTAGAATTAGCTCTCAGTTTTTCTAATTATTATAAATAGACCCCTAGGGTTCATTAGTAAGGGAGGACTTTTTGATTTAGTGTGTAAGGGAAAGAATTCAAGCTTGGAACAGGTCTTAATCCATTAAACTCTTCGATCTTTTGGAAATTGCATGAACTCTTGTATTTTCTTGTCTTCTAATAGCATGAGTAGCTAAACGCTCTAATTCTGGGGCTGTAGCTACGAATTAAATGTTGAATATTTAAGGTTTATGAATTAATTATTGGTTGTCATTATAAGTTACTTTTATATTCTTGTTTTTGTATTTCTTGACTGGCCATCTAGAGATAAATCTATTGCCTAATCTTAAAATTGAGAGAGGAGAGGTTGGATAGACCAGAGAATATAGAGAGCTTGATCGACCCGTTAAGTCGAGGTGATTTATGTTTAGGAGTGACGCCCGGACGAACAACTCGCTTGGTTACGAAACAGGATGAAATATAAATAATTGCCAGTTAGTTTATCTATCCCCGCTCAATGATGTAGTTAGATAGCTAATTGGAGTAGGCGACTAGAGGTGTGTAGCCCGACTCATACAATTAACCCTGTAAACCAGTAACTTGACAACCGAAATTATTTATATGCCAATAATATGATACATGATATTCAGTACATGTTGCAACCCTAAAATTACTTTAAACTTGTTTGAAACATTATATCAAAAATCATTCACAATTAGTTACTTTCATTTAGTTCATAATTAGTAGTAGTTAACAATTAATCATCAACTCTTTAAAAAGATTGCTTTTACTTTTATTTGTAGAATTACGTGGTAAATATAAATTAATCATAAGTCCCTTGGGAATGATAACTCGTTTCTTCAAGATCTATATTACTTGTGCGACGACGTACACTTGCGTGTATACTGGGGAGCAACAAGTTTTTGGCGCCGCTGCCGAGTACTTAGAAATTGATTTATATTCAATCTTGTTAAAGTCTACACTTAATAGAATCAGATATTAATTACTTGATCTTATCTTGTGTATTGCAGGTGCTTCACTTTAAGGTCTGGCTCGGAAAAGAGATCTTGTCGAACCTTACAACGAACCGGAAAGAGTTCTACGCCAGCGTAGAAAAATGAACCAGGGACGACAAGGAGAATTGGGGTTAGGTATTCCGAAAAACTTTGATGAGGATAATCAAGACAACGTGAATAACCCGGAAAACGTAAATAACCCAAGGAACCCGAATAACCAAGGAGGACCGCCCGTTGTTCCCGCAACACCAATCCGTGATGCGGCAGTCCCACTTACAGCCAACCTAGCATCCAGTATTATGAAACCTCCACTGGGGGGTAGATTTGAACTAAAGAAGAACATGGTGCCTATCCTCCATACTAATGGGCAATTCACTGGTTTACCACATGAGGATCCTCAAGTCCATCTTAGGACTTTCATAGACATTACCAATACATACATCCCAATTGGAGTCTCATCAAACTATGTAAGGTTGACTTTGTTCCCATACTCATTGTTAGGAGCTGCAAGGCGTTGGTTAGACTCTGAGCCACCAAACTCCATCACTACTTGGGATGATCTAGCTAAGAAGTTCTTGAGTCAATTTTTCCCATCCAAGAAAACCGCCAAGCTGAGGGGTGAGCTAATAAACTTTGCTCAAAAGCAAGGAGAGGACATGTACCAAGCATGGGCGCGATTCAAACAAATGTTGAATGTTTGCCCACACCACATGCAAACCAATGAGGTACTTTGTCACACTTTCTTTGAAGGTTTAGACTATAATGCGCATTCTCTTCTTAATAGTGCAGCAGGTGGACAGACCCTAGCCATAACAAGTGAAGAGTTCTTCGCTTTACTCGATAAACTTTCTGAAGGGAACCAAGGGTATGAGGGTGAAATGTCCAGAACTCCAACCCAAAAGGCTGCAGGGATCTTAGATGTAGACCAAGCTACTGCCATAAATGCCAAATTAGATGCAATGCAACATAACATTACATTGCAATTTAAACAAATAGCTCTAAATCAGGCTCTGGTAGTGGAACTCATGACACTGAGCAATGTGAGGCAAACCCGGATTTCATAAACTTTGTGGGTAATGCGCAAAGGAGCGAAGTGCAGCAAAATTATGGTAATACTTACAACCCTAGTTGGAAGAACCATCCTAACTTCTCATGGGGTGGTAACCAAAACCAAAATCAAATGCAAGGGGTTAACCAATACCTTTCTCAAGGGGCTGGGCAACAATACTTCAATCCTAACCAAAGCTCAAATTCTAGTGCACAAAAAGGGGGGATGACCAATGAAGAGCTACTGCAAAAGCTCATGACTGAAATAGGGACCAAATTAAATGCTAGGATAGATAAGCAGGATGAGAACATTAGAAACATCCAGATGTCCCAAATGAGTTTAGAGAAACAAGTTGCACAAGTGGCTAATTCTTTGAACTTGCGTCCCCAAGGTGGGCTGCCCGGTGATACTGAGCCCAATCCAAAGCAACTGCATGCGGTAAGTACTAGAAGTGGGCTGCAATTAGAGGAACTAGCTCCAAAAAAGAGAGACACTGAGGTAAGTAACAAACAAAAGAAGGTGGAAGAGGTAGTAAAAAGCTCTAATGTAGAGGTATCCATTCCTCAAAAGAAATTACCACCCCTATTTCCACAAAGGCTCAAAAAGCAGAATGAAGATGAATGCCTCGGTAAGTTTCTCTCTCTCCTTAAACAGGTTCACATTAATCTACCGTTGGTTGACATTTTGCAGGGTATACCGAAGTATGCTAAATATGTGAAAGACATTATGGTTAGCAAGAGGAGGCTCACGGAATATGAAACCGTAGCACTTACTAAGGAGTGCAGCTCAAGGATTCAAAATAGACTGCCCAAAAAGTTAAAAGATTCGGGTAGCTTTACTGTGCAGATTACAATTGGGCAAAGTGTTCATGCCCGGGGGTTGTGTGATTTGGGGGCCAGTATAAATTTGATGCCTTTATCTTTGTATCTAAAACTTGGGTTCGGTAGTCCAAAAAGAACCACTGTTATTCTTCAACTCGCCGATAGATCCATTGCTAGGCCAGATGGGGTGGTAGAAGATGTGTTTAGTGCAAGTAGGGTCATTGATTTTCCTGGTAGATTTTGTGGTCTTAGACTTTGAACCCGATCCTAAAGTTCCATTCATTTTGGGACGTCCTTTTTTGGCCACATGTAAGGCATTGATTGATGTAACAGCTGGTCAATTAACTATGAGGGCACATGATAAGGTCGAGGTATTTGATGTTTACCGCGCTAAAAAATTACCTTCTATTTATAAAGAGTTGTCTGCTATTACTGTGGTTGATCGCATAGTCAATTCACATCTAGTTGTGCCCAAAGACCCCTTAGAAAGAGTGTTAGTAGGTCAAGAGAGAGATGAAGACACTGAGGCTCAAGAGATAGAAACATGTCTGAATCTGGCACGTGTGGAGCCTCATCAGCAGAGAGTAGAACCATTAGAGTGTGAGTTAGGGCCACCACCAAAACCCTCCATTGAGAAGGCCCCAAAGCTGGAACTGAAAACACTGCCGGCTCACCTCAGGTATGCATTCTTGGGTACTAATGAAACTTTGCCTGCTATACTTTCCGCAGAGTTATCTGAATTCCAGGTTGGAGCGGCATTACGGATTTTACAGTAAAGAAAGAAAGCCATTGGATGGAAAATGGCCGATATCCATGGGATTAGTCCAGCGTTATGTATGCACAGAATCTACATGGAAGAGGATCACAAACCAAGTGCACAACATCAACGTCGACTAAATCCTGTGATGAAGGAAGTGGTGAGAAAAGAGGTAATAAAGTAGTTAGATGCTGAAATTGTGTACCCAATCTCCGACAGTAAGTGGGTAACTCCGGTACAATATGTTCCCAAGAAGGGAGGGATGACAGTGGTAAGGAACGAAAAGAATGAGTTGATTCCTACTAGAACAGTGACCGGGTGGAGAATTTGTATGGATTACCGGAAACTATATGATGCTACACGGAAAGATCACTACCCCATTCCCTTCATTGATCAGATGCTTGACCGACTAGCAGGACAGGAGTACTATTGTTTCTTATATGGGTATTCTGGTTACAACCAGATCTTGATTGCACCCGAGGATCAGGAAAAGGCCACATTCACTTGTCTTTATGGTACCTATGCCTTCAAGTGCATGCCATTCGGACTTTGCAATGCACCAGCGACTTTTCAAAGGTGTATGATGGCCATTTTTCATGATATGGTGGAAGACTTTGTAGAGGAGTTCATGGATGATTTCTCCGTCTTTGGGAAGTCTTTTGAGGTATGTCTCCGAAATCTTGATAAAGTACTTGCGAGATGTGAGGACTCTAATTTAGTGCTAAACTGGGAAAAGTGTCATTTTTTGGTAAAAGAGGGGATAGTGTTGGGACATAAGGTGTCTAAATCTGGTTTGGAGGTTGATAAGGCTAAGGTAGAAGTTATTGAGAAATTGCCCCCTCCCATTTCTGTAAAAGGTGTGCGCAATTTTCTTGGTCATGCAGGTTTTTACAGGCGATTCATCAAGGATTTTTCCAAGATTGCAAGACCTATGTGCAGTCTCTTGGAGAAGGAGGTGAAGTTTGACTTCGATGAGATGTGCTTACAAGCTTTTGAGATGTTAAAGAGGAACCTAATTGAAGCTCCCATCTTAATTGCTCCTGATTGGGAATTACCATTTGAACTCATGTGTGATGCAAGCGACGTAGCAATGGGTGCAGTGTTGGGACAAAGAAAGAATAAAATGTTCCACTCGATCGATTATGCAAGCAAGACCCTCGACCCTACACAGGCTAATTACACAGTGACTGAGAAAGAGATGTTGGCTCTAGTGTTCGCCTTCGACAAGTTCAGATCGTATTTGGTAGGTACTAAAGTGATAGTTTTTACTGATCATGTAGCTATTAGGTACCTGTTCAACAAGAAGGATGCTAAACCAAGGCTAATTTGATGGATATTGCTTCTCTAAGAATTTGATCTTGAGATCAAAGACAAGAAAGGTACTGAGAATCAAATAACAAATCACTTATCTAGGTTGGAGGATTTTTCACATGTGAATGAAGGTGGGAAAATCCGGGAAGAGTTTCCGGATGAACAATTAATGGCGTTAGATACCGCTCGGGTACCATGGTATGCAGACATTGTGAATTTAATAGTAAGTGGCGAGTATCCTCCGGGTGCAACCACCCAACAAAAGAAAAAGCTCAATCATGATGCCAAGTTCTACATTTGGGATGAACCATTCTTGTTTAAGCAAGGCATAGATCAGGTAGTGAGAAGGTGCATTCCGAAATCTGAGGTTTACAAAGTTCTCGAGAAGTGTCATGCTAGTCCATATGGAGGTCACCATGGAGGAGAGTGTACTGCTCATAAGGTACTACAATCTGGTTTCTTTTGGCCCTCTTTATTTAAAGATTCTTTTTCTTTTGTGAAGAGTTGTGATAAATGCCAAAGGTTGGGTACTATTTCAAGAAGACATGAGATGCCACTCAGTAACATTTTGGAAGTGGAAATCTTTGATGTGTGGGGTATTGACTTCATGGGTCCCTTCCCACCATCTAGTGGAAACCAATACATTCTTGTGGCTGTGGATTATGTTAGTAAATGGGTGGAGGCTGTAGCTCTTCCTTCCAATGATTCAAGAGTGGTGATAAAGTTCATTAAGAAGCACATCTTCACTCGCTTTGGCACTCCAAGGGCAATTATAAGTGATGGAGGTAAGCATTTCATTAACCATCTTGTTAAGAATCTTCTTGCTAAGTATGGTATTCGTCATAAGGTTGCTACAGCTTACCATCCTCAAACAAGTGGTCAAGTGGAGGTCTCAAATAGAGAAGTAAAGCAAATTTTGCAGAAAACAGTGAATGCACAAAGGAAGGATTGGTCTCATAAACTAGATGATGCATTGTGGGCATATAGGACTGCGTACAAAACACCAATAGGGACTTCTCCCTATCGCATAGTATTCGGGAAAGCATGTCACCTTCCGGTGGAATTGGAGCATCAAGCATATTGGGCAATTAAGAAGCTGAACATAGACCCCGAGCTAGCCAGTAAAAAGAGAGTGAATCAACTGCATGAACTTGAGGAGTTTAGGCTCCATGCTTATGAGAATGCCAAGCTATACAAAGAAAAGACGAAGAGGTGGCATGACAAGCACATTGTAACTCGTACCTTCAATCCAAGAGATAATGTCCTACTTTTCAACTCTAGACTAAGGTTATTCCCCAGAAAACTAAGGTCGAAGTGGAGTGGTCCATTCAAAGTGGTTAGAATGACTCAACATGGGGCAGTTGAACTTCAAGGTGAGACTGGCCCTGTGTTCTTGGTCAATGGGCAAAGAGTGAAGCACTATTTCAATGAGGATTCGGATCGTGATGGCGAAGCTCTTGAGCTAAATGATGAATGATCCAAGCTGCGTCGTGCCGCGACATTAAATCAAGCTCTACATGGGAGGCAACTCATGATCAAAATGTAAACAGATAGATAGGTATGTATTAGAATTCTTGAAAATTTTTATTTTAGCGTAGTTTTAATTCTTAGAATATAGGTTAGTTATAGCTAGATCGGATTTTTCTTTCATTAAATGTTGAATAAAAAATAAAAATAAAATTATTAACTGTAGCCTGGCGCGCCGCGCCTGGCACATAAGTTCAGAGAATGTTTTAAGGCGCGATACAGGCGCAGCGCGCCACTATCGCGCCTTGAACTTGCAGTATAGCACTCTAAGAGGCTCGTCGCACTAGAAGGGAAAGTTCAGAGCACCATTTCAGGCGCTATGCTGGCGCATCGCGCCCCTGCCCAGATTTTTTAAATCCCAGCTTTTACCCAGATAAAACCCGACCCACTCCACTTAAGTCCCTACAAACTCCCAAATTCTCTCCCCCATTCTCATACAAACCGTCCAAACCCCCTAACTTCTCTCCAATTCTTCTTCTTCTTCTCACCTTTCATCTTCTCCTTCCTCCATTTTTACTCCCATCCAAACTTTTCTTCTTCCCCACCACCAACTATAAATCCTCCACTTTCCCTCTTCTCTTTCCCTTCTAAACCACCTCTTCTCCTCTTCTCAATAACCAATCCGACCCCCCCCCAAATTTTCTAATCTTCCCTCTAGTTTTCTCTTCTGAACAGGTTTCAATGGCACCTAAGATGAAGAATGTGGCGGGGTCTAAGCGGAGTAGGAAGGGCGAAGCTTCCGGATCCTCAAGCGGTCAGGAACCGATCCAAAAATTTGGCAAAAAGGCTGTTGAAAGGTATGGATGGGACTGGTTTGCATGTCAACTAGAGGCGAAGTATATGGGCGACGAATTTGTGAATGAGGTACGGTTACAGTCATAATTTCCTGATATATATCAGAATGTTAATGATTTGGGTTTGCGGTTCATCTTTGAAAATCCGGGAGATTGCAATTTGATGTTAGTGCGAGAATTTTATGCAAATTGGCTAACTGAAACAAAGTATAAAACTGTGCCGGTTAGGGGGAAAGATGTCAGGTTTTCTGCCCGAATTATGAATGAGTTGTTAGGCACCCCGAATTGTGACCCTGATGAGTTCAATGGCTTGAAGGATAAACCTCCTTATAGGGATATCCGACATACCTTGTGTGGGGTTGATTCAACTGCTAGGTGGGAGCGGAGTAAGGATACTGGGAGGCATAATACCCTCCATTTTGCTAACTTTCATCAGGTTGCTCGGGTATGGCTGAAAATAGTGTGTACTGTGTTGTTGCCTGCTAAACATTTAACTGAAGTAACTCGAGATAGGGTGGTGTTAGTCTACATGCTGATGAAGGGAATGCCCATTAATGTTGGGTCAATTCTGAGGCAAAATATGATGAAAATTCGCAATAATATGAGGTGGAATTTCTGTTATGGGGGGTTGATCACCCGTTTTCTACGGGGTGAAGGGATTGAAGAGGAAGCAGTAGACATGATTGTTGCTTATCACCCAGACCTGACGGGTAAGTTAGTTGATGTGACCCGCACTAAGGCACTAGATCCGTCACATGGAACTGTCTTGTCTGCCGAAG
The DNA here is from genome assembly GCA_029582545.1 of Solanum lignicaule. Taxonomy (NCBI): domain Eukaryota; kingdom Viridiplantae; phylum Streptophyta; class Magnoliopsida; order Solanales; family Solanaceae; genus Solanum; species Solanum lignicaule. Next base: position 15,581 of record JAJOOF010000596.1, read on the forward strand.
AGAGGCAAGCCCGTGATGACAGCATCATGGCGAGAATGTTTGGTATAGCAGAACTGCAGTTGCGCATCGGAAGGCGCCCAGTTACTGATGCTGAGATGGAAACTATGGCGGAACAATACCCGTTGTCTGAAAGTATAGCTTTCTTGTGCAAGACTGGTCCTACCTTTGTAGAGCCTTTGGATGATGATGAGCCTACTGCTGATGAGGCAATGGATGATGAAGAAGAGGCTACTGATGCTGTTGATGAGGTGAATGCCTTAATGGTGTTCGATGGCGGTGACGATGAGGTCTAGAGGCCTGAGGAAGTATTCCTAACTCTATACTTTGCCTTAATTATGCATTGAGGACAATGCTTACTTTTCAAGTGTGGGGTGGGAAGATGTCTCTGTTGTATATAGCTTTTTACTGCTTTATCGAGTCTAGTGGTAGCTTTTAGTTAAACTTCTTTTTATTTTGGGTTCCTCAGCGTTTGTTTTTGGTACTTTTACTGAGGATTGTCCCTTTGAACCGACTAGGACTAGTTTATTGCTTTATTAAGTCTTAGAGTTGTCATAGAAGTGACAAGTCCCAATGATGGATGGATGACAACCGTCTTAAGGGAAAATTAGTCACATTGAAGAGTAGGATTGAGAAACCAACCATGGCCTTTTGAAACTATATTCAGAAAAATTAGTCAAACATCATGGGTAGTCATATTGGGAAAAATGCAATCAATTGTTGACCTTGTAACAAGTATATGTTCTTAGTTCTGACTCAAAGCAAATATACGGGCTTAATTGTGTAATGATACCGTAATGTAAGTTGTAGAAGCATGTTGGTTGATATATCCTAATATGTGTCATAATGCCATGTGGGATGAAAAATTGATTGGTTCTTGCTTAACTTGATATCTAGAACTTGCCTTGTGTGTGTTAAACTAGTAGCGTGTATGAACTAAGGAATGTGATAGAGGCGTTTCTTTGAAATATCTAATTCTTAACTCTACTTGTATGCCTACCATTGAAATCATCCTTAGTGAAGCCCCATTGAGCCTTTAGCCTTGTTTATTGATAAACCACATGATAAGCCAAAACTCGTTGTTTGATACCAAGTCTTTTGATCCCATGGAAATCCTTAATGCACTATGTTAAGAAGAAGGGTTGGAAAATGTTGGTTGATATAGTAAAGAGTGAATTGCTAAATTGTGTGAAAAAAAGGAAATGTTATTTTGGCTCTGGTTCTTAGCGAAAATGTGCACTTCAACTAAACGTGAGGGTGGCTAATTTAGAATTATTTTAAAAACATTGGCCCTGATCCTATCAAGGATATGGTGTCATAAATTTTTTTTTATTTTTAAAAAGGGCAAATATGGAGCAACAAAAAGGGTTAATAGTCATAAAGTGTGTACTAGGAGGAAAGAAGTGCTATAAAGAAAATTGTTGGCTAAATAATGATATGTGCATTAGGGAGGTGTAGTCACTAAAATGATTCCTAAATATTCTCTCCCTTACCTTAAGCCTACATTACAACCTAATGAAAGTCCTCTTGATTCCTTGAGAAATATGTGCGGAAGTAATAATACACTATTGGCAAGCTTATGGCATGTTGAGAAAAGTAAGAACTTCTTTTGTGAGGGTGAGATGACTATTAGAAAAATAGGCCTTGTTGATATTGCAAGTTGTTGGAGTGAAATGCTTTACTAAACAAGAACAAGCGAGGGCATTCATGACATATATAAGATTATCAAATTGATGTGTTTGTATGAGTTTGCATTAGCCCAAAAATAATAATAAAAGGGTCACTCTTTGAGCATATGTTGTACTTGATGTAAATGTTGTGAAATTATTGCACCTATTGTGAACTACAAGATCATGATGTTTGGTTGATTTTGAGGTAGGTTGATAAGTCCAAGGGTTGTGAAAAGGGTTGATAGTCTAGAGATTGTTTGAGGACAAACAAAGTTCTAAGTGTGGGGTGGTGATCTTAGGCATACTTATATGCCCAAGTTGCCAATAATTGCCTACAAGTCAATAAGATTGGAAGATGATCTCTAGTCATTAGCTTAATTTTTGGTGTAACTCGTAATGATTGTACACTTACACACATGATTAGTTGTTTCAGGAACTCTTAAAGGAATTGGAGTCAACTTGAAGAAACGAGATGTAAAAGAGCATGGAAAGCGGCTAAGGATGAAGAACCCAGGGCCAGGCGCACTGTTGGGCGCGAGGCGCCAAGGGCCAAAGTTCAGAGACGCCTATCAGGCGCTCTGAGAGGCGCGTCGCGCCAAGGGGCAAAGTTTAGAGACAAGTTGCAGGTGCGATAAGAGGCGCGACGCCCCACTCTGATGCCGACTTTTCCAACGAACATTCACTTAAATAGGACTCCTTGTTGGTTTAGAATTAGCTCTCAGTTTTTCTAATTATTATAAATAGACCCCTAGGGTTCATTAGTAAGGGGGCACATTTTTATTTAGTGTGTAAGGGCAAGAATTCAAGCTTGGAACAGGTCTTAATCCATTAAACTCTTCGATCTTTTGGAAATTGCATGAACTCTTGTATTTTCTTGTCTTCTAATAGCATGAGTAGCTAAACGCTCTAATTTTGGGGCTGTAGGTACGAATTAAATGTTGAATATTTAAGGTTTATGAATTAATTATTGGTTGTCATTATAAGTTACTTTTATATTCTTGTTTTAGTATTTCTTGACTGGCCATCTAGAGATAAATCTATTGCCTAATCTTAAAATCGAGAGAGGAGAGGTTGTATAGACCAGAGAACATAGAGAGCTTGATCGACCCGTTAATTCGAGGTGATTTGTGTTCAAGAGTGACGCTCGGACGAACAACTCACTTGGTTACGAAACAGGATGAAATATAAATGCTCGCCAGTTAGTTTATCTATCTCCGCTCAACGATGTAGTTAGATAGCTCATTGGAGTAGGCGACTAGACGTGTGTAGCCCGACTCATACAATTAACCCTGTAAACCAGTAACTTGACAACCGAAATTATTTATATGCCAATAATATGATACATGATATTCAGTACATGTTGCAGCCCTGAAATTACTTTAAACTTGTTTGAAACATTATATAAAAAATCATTCACAATTAGTTACTTTCATTTAGTTCATAATTAGTAGTAGTTAACAATTAATCATCAACTCTTTGAAAAGATTGCTTTTACTTTTATTTGTAGAATTAAGTGGTAAATATAAATTAATCATAAGTCCCTAGGGAACGATAACTCGTTTCTTCAAGATCTATATTACTTGTGCGACCACGTACACTTGTGTGTATACTGGGGAGCAACAATAGTCGGTGTGTTTTGGCAAATGTTTTCACTCAAGGTTCTGCTGTGGTGACTTGGAGTTCAAAGAAGCAAGCTAAAACAACATTGTCAACTTCAGAAGTTGTGTACATTGCAACAACATCATCAGCTTGTCAAGTCGTCTGGCTAACGAGAGTGTTAGCAGATCTTCAACAGGAGCAGAGAGGAGTAATAAAAATATTTTGTAATAATAAAGCAACTATCTTCATGACAAAGAATCTAACATTCCACAGCAGAACAAAACATATTTGTCACACCCCGAGCCTACACCTTGGGTGGGACTGACACTCGAGAACCATTGCAGGCCCCAAGCGAACCCTTGTCCTAGCTTACTACTCAATGGAAGCCTTTACTCAACCAATATAAGTTCATGAAATAAAATAAAATGTTACAAAAGAAAACATTCAACTGTCTAATAAGGCAACTCAGGTTTTATAAGCAAAACAACTTAAATGAATAAGACTAATGAACTAACAATAACTTACTATCTATGAAGCCTCTAATAACTGAGATGGACGTCGGGACAAGACCCACGACATCCTAATGAACTAGAATGATAAAGCAACAAAAAGGAAATCCTCTAAAAGCAAGGAGGCTCAACAACAACTCTAAAGCTCAACTGGATCAACGAAGCGCTGGATGCTAGGCCTGATTACCTGTAGCTGTATCATAAAATGATGTAGGCCAAATGAAATTAGTACACTGAATATACGAGAATGCGAGGGGAATTCTAAAACAAGACATAAGCTTGAAAAGGGACGGAAGAAACTTACCTCGTCTCAACTCAACTCATTTCAATATAAAGCAATAATAAGGGTGCAATATAAAGAAAATCTTTAAAATGTGGAAATAACAACTTAGTGTATTGAAAAAGACACAATAACTCAGTTTGTATATGAAAATACCAGTAACTCTGTGTATATAAGAATACAAAATATCTCTGTGAAAGTTTCTCTAACCGACAACCATAACTATGAGCTATGTGATGATACAATGTCTTGCCTCACACTGCCAGGGTCGTCCTATACCTTGCCGGGGGTATTGAACCTAACTACTAAGTGGATCCACTAGTCTATGCTAAAATCATTAAGGAATCATCTAAAACATATGACCCTTTTCTATCCATGTTGGCTACACGGTTTATGGAGAGTTGGAATTATCTAAACTCAAGCTCGTCCCCACATCGGTGCTCAATACTACTCCCAAAAGTAACTAGCTCATATATTTAAAAACATAACTCTTTCTGTGGTTTGAAATTATTACTCAAAACCTAGCTCAAAAGCTCTCTTCGAAATCGGTGTTTCCTCTTATGTTTAAATGTGAAAACATTTACTCCTTGGGAATACTTAGTTCCCATATACTCTTTTGAACAAAAAAAACTTCACTCTTACTCTTACTCAACTCAATCCTTAAGTCTTAAAACAAGTTTAAAATAATTGTAAAAGACTTTTGAAATGACTCGAAGAACACTCAAAACTTGACTCTTAACTCTACGTTGAATTTGAATTATGAATTCAAGGTTATGATTTGTGATAGGAAGGATATTGTGATGATTAAGAGTGGTTTTAGATAGTTAATCATGAGAAATGGTAAAAAAGAACCACTATCTAGGAGTAACTCCACGACGCAGAGATGTATTTTAATATTCGGTTGCAATTTTTTTTTTTAGACAGTGGGGTCCGCGATCTCTCTGCGACGCGAAGAGGAAAGTTCACTCTGAAGGAACAAGTCTGCGACACAGACCTGGTACTTGTTTTTTGTCCGACCTTTTCTTCCTCGATTTCTAACCCCCAATTCGCCTAGATTTGATTTTTTTCTCTATTTCTCTTTAGATTCAGATACCCAACACATGTACGCAAGAATCTACTCAAAAACAACTCTAAAATCGACACGATTTCCTCAAGAACTCAACAATCCAATCCTAACTCAAGAACGGAAGCCAATTTCAAGAACACAATTCAACATCATCAAACTTTCAAATTTCTAGAACGAAATTACGCTGAAATTAACATTATTGGTGCATGGGTGAACGAACCCAATGATATGTGAACTCACATACCTCGTAGGGATTAACCCTTGGCGAAATCCGCTAGCGAGATCTCAAGAACGCGATGAAACCTTAGTTTTTCTCCTCTTTTCTCCTCTTTTGTCTTCTCTCAAAGCGCTAGCGTAATTTTGGAATGCGTAAAGTGAACCAACTTAGTTTAGACCCCAAATAAATTACTAAAATGAATTAAACTTATTGGTAAGGAAAAGACCAAAATACCCCTCTTAAATATGGGTGACTTTCCTTATCCGGATTGCCCGACTTCAAACTGGCATATCTCCCTCATATGAGCTCAAAATTTAGCAAACTCGGTGGCGTTGGAAAGATAATTGAAATACCTTTTATTTGATACCTTTTAGCTCACATATCTCATTCTGTACCGAGATTTATAGTCGTTTCAAATTGACCCAAAACTCATACTTCATACTTGCCAAAATTTTCAGATTTGCTATTTCCAAATATTATTCTTTCTATTTTTAGCTCTTTCAAATAGCGAGGTGTTACAATATATATCCTTTGGGAACATTCGTCCTCAAATGAGATTACTCTAAGTGGACTAAGGGTGTAACATCTAACATTCAGCTCAAACACCCAACAAGCAAAATATAAATACAACATTCCAACTTAAAACAAATGCCAAGAAAAGGATTAGTACCTTAATTTGGAATTTCTCCGGATTCGAAGAAATGAGGGTACCTCTTCTTCATATCCTTCTCAGCTTCCCAAGTAGCTTCCTCAACAAATGGATTCCTACACAGAACATTGAGTGATACTACCTCCTTGGTTCTCAACTTGCGAATCTGGCGATCTAGAATCTGAACAGGAATCTCCCCATAAGATAAGTTATCCTTAAAACCAATATCGTCAGTAGGCATGATTAGTGAAGGATCGCCCATGCACTTCTTCAACATGGAAATGTGAAACACTGGATGAAATGCCGCTAACTCTTGCGGTAGCTCTAACTCATAAGCTACATTACCAATCCTCTTGGATATCCTGTAAGGACTAATATATCATGGACTAAGCTTCCCCTTCTTACAAATCTCATAAAACCCTTCATGGGTGAAACCTTCAAGTAAACCCAATCATCTACTTCAAACTCTAAGTCTCTTCTCATAATATCTTTATAGGATTTCTGATGACTATGTGCTATTTTTAATCTCTCTTGAATAACCTTCACTTTATCCATAGCTTGATGAACTAATTCTAGTCCTATCAATCCATCTTCAACAACCTCAAACCATCCGATAGGAGATTTACATCTTCTCTCATAAAGATCCTCATACGAAGCCATTTGGATGCTAGAGTGATAACTATTGTTATAAGGAAACTCTATGAGAGGTAGGTGATCATCCCAATTACCTTTGAAATCAATCACACACGCTCTCAAAATATCTTCTAAAGTTTGAATAGTGTGCTCTGCTTGACCATCAGTCTGAGGATGAAAATCAATACTTAAGTTCACTTTTGAATCCAAACCTTTCTGGAAGGACTTCCAAAATTGTGCGATGAAATGCGCACCTCTATTTGAAATAATAGATACCGGAACTCCATGAAGTCTGACTAACTCTTGAATATATAACTTAGCATAATCGTTTGTTGAATGGGTAGTCTTTACCGGTAAGAAATGGTCTGATTTAGTCATTCGATCTGCAATCACCCAAATCGAATCATACCGCCTACGAGACTATGGTAAACCTATAATAAAATCCATATTGATCATCTCCCACTTCCATTCCGTAAGTTCTATATTCTGAGTCGTACCACCGGGCCTCTAGTGCTCTACCTTGACTTGTTGGCAATTCGAACACTTAGCGACGAACTCTGCAATGCCCTTATTCATACTACTCCACCAATAAACCTCTCTCTAGTCATGATACATCTTTGTGGAACCCGGATGGATATAATAGCTGGAGCTATGTACTTCCTCCATGATCCACTTTTGGAGTTCATCCACCTTTTGTACACACAATCTACCTTGATACCTCAATACACCATCCCCCCTTGTTAAAAAGCCATCACTTTTTTCTTATGAACATTTGCCTTTAATTCGAGCAAAATAGGATCTTGGTCCCATTTCTCTTTTACTTCAGACACTAATGATGATTCAGCCCCATTCATCACCACCACCACTCCTTCATTGGAATACATTAACCGAACTCCCAAACACGCAAGCCTGTGCACATCTTTAGCTAACTATTTCTTGTTTTCCTCAACATGGGCAGTACTACCCATAGACAGCCTTCTCAAGGCATCAATAACAACATTAGCCTTACCTGGGTGATAGAGGATACAAATATCATAATCCTTGAGTAACTCCAACCACCTTCTCTATCTGAGATTAAGCTCTTTCTAACTAAACACGTACTGAAGACTCTTGTGATTGGTGAATACATCCACATGAACACCAAAAAGATATTGGTGCCATAATTTCAAAGCAAATACTACAGCAACCAACTCTAGATCATGGATTGGGTAATTCCTCTCGTCAATCTTAAGTTGTCTGGAGACAAAAGCTATAACTTTGCCATTCTGCATTAATACACAACCCAATTCAACTCTGGACGTATCACAATATACCACAAAACCATGCGTACCCTCTGATAAAGTCAATACCTGAGCAGTAGTCAACCGTTTTTTCAATTCCTAAAAGCATTTTATACAAGCCTCAGACAATTGAAACTTAACTGTTTTCTGAGTCAACTTGGTCAAAAGAGATGAAATAGATGAGAACCCCTCATCGAACCTTTTACGATAGCCAGCCAATCCCAAGAAACTCCTAATGTCCGTTGGAGACATGGGTCTAGGCCAATTCTACACTGCCTCTATTTTCTGAGTGTCAACTCGAATTTCCCCAACGGAAACAATGTGACCTAGGAAAGCCACAGACTAAAGCCAGAACTCACACTTAGAGAACTTAGCATACAACTCTCTATCCTTTAGAGTTTGGAGAACTACATTCCTCGAATATATTAGAATGTCATCAATGAAAACAATAACAAACATATCTAAATAAGTCTTGAATACTCTGTTCATAAGGTCCATGACTGCTGCAGGCACATTAGTCCAAGCGACATGACCAGAAACTCATAACGACAATAGCGGGTGTTAAAAGGTGTCTTAGGGATATAACTTTCTCCTACTCTCAACTAATGATAACCAAATCTGAGGTCCGTCTTAGAAAAACAAGTGGCACCCTGAAGTTGATCGAAGAGATCATTAATTCTTGGAATAGAATACTTATTCTAAATGGTAACCTTATACAATTGATGGTAATCTATGCACATTCTAAGAGAACCATCTTTCTTTCTCACAAATAAGACCGGAGCACCCCAAGGTGAAACACTTTGTCGAATAAAACCTTTCTCAAGAAGATCCTTCAACTGCTCTTTTAACTCTATTGGTGCAATTCTATATGGCAGAATAGAGATAGGACGAGTATCAGGAAGCATATCTATGTCGAAGTCTATTTCTCTCTCAGGAGGGACTCCGGGAAGATTATCTGGAAAGACTTATGGAAACTCTGTTACTAATGGAACTTACTAAATATAAGGTGTCTCAACACTAGAGTCATTACCTCGGACTAAGTGATAGACACGCCCCTTGGAAACTAACTTTCTCGCCTCTAGGTACGAAATAAAACAATCCTTAGGCACTGCTGAACTACTCCTCCACTCTATAACTGGCTCATTAGGAAACTGAAAATTGACAACTCGAGTTCTACAATCGACTGAGGCATAATAGACATGAAGCCAGTTCATACCTAGAATGACATCAAAATCTACCATGTCTAACTCAACTAAATCAGCCATGGTGCTCTTGTGATTGACGAAAATGGTACAATCACGATAGACTCTCTCAACTAGAATAGAGTCACCAACAGGTGTAGAAACACTGAAGGGCTTAAGAAGATTCTCAGGAAGAACATCAAAATTCATCGCAACATAAGGAGTCACAAAAGATAGACTCGCTCCTGGATCTAGCAAAGCATAAACATCAAAATTAAACACTTTGATCATACCAGTGAAAACATCTGACGAATCATCTTGCTCTTGGAGACTAGTAATTAATATCATATAGACGGTTTCCTCCTCTGCTTGCCCCTTAAGTAGCTTCTCTAGATGCAGCTCTGTCTGGTAGAGCAACTAAAGAAGATTGGGCCCTATTACTCTCATTACCACTACCTTGTTTGTTCTTAGGGCACTCTTTCATAAAACGACCATTCTGACCACACTTGAAGGAACCAGTGGAGCCATCACGACATACTCATAAGTGGGTCCTACCACACTTAGCACATGCAGAAGACCCATTACCTCATTGTGCCACACTACCTTGAGACTGTGCAGGTCTAGCTCTGAAATTTTGTGAATTTTGATTGTTGAACTCACATATGTTCCTTGGTACATGTGCACTAGCAGATGATGGAGCAGGCCCTTTTTTCTTATGTTGGATGGATGACTGATTAACATTACTCTTATGATGCCTGGACTCATTCCATGTCTTAGCTTTCTTGTTCCGAAACTCCTCTCTATCTCTCACCTTATCCTCCTCAACCTGCTGCACATGGATCATCAGCCTTGTTATGTCTATATCTGCTATCAGCATAGCTGCCTACCCTCTTTATTTGACACACAAGACAACCCAGTAACGAGCAAACTCATTCTACTCCTCATGTCAGCAAACATCTCCGAAGCATAGTAGGAAAATTGGGTGAACTTCAAACTGTACTCATGGACGCTCGTAGATTCCTACTTAAGAGTGAGGAACTCTCATACCATTGTTTCTCTCAGTTCACGGGTAAAGAAAACACCCGAAGAAGGCCTCCTCAAACATAGTCCAACTCATAAGTGGTGCACCTTTAACTCTATTCTTTTTCCATTGATCAAACAATATTCTAGCGACACCCTTTAATTGGTATACAGATAGTTCCACTTGCTCAACATCAGCAACATACATACCCTCAAACACTTTCTGCAATTCCTCTACAAAGTTTTCCAGATCCTCAGTGATTCTTAAACCAGTGAAGCTTAGAGGATTCATCCTTAAGAACTCACGAATCGAAGAAGTATCAGCCACTTGCCCAGCTTGGTTGGTCACAACTTGGCTCAACATCCGAATAGCTTCACGAAACTCAGCATTAGTAACCTCTTCTTGGGGTTGCACTTTCGGAGCATTAGGTACCCCTTGTTCTCCGACATTCCTCCTAGCAGGATGACCTCGGACAGGTCTTCGTGGAGGCATGGTTTGAAAGATACACGCAAACACAAAATAGAAATTAACTATATAGAGATGAACTCTATCGCATGAACTGAATATGAAAGAAGTGAGATAGTTCGAAAATGTTGCAACCTCCTAATTATAGATGTGGCATGCTTCACACCGATAACTAGGACTCTACAAACACGGCTTCATAGAATCCCTAGGACTATTAAGCACCTGGCTCTACTACCAAGATTGTCACGCCTCGTGCCTACACCCTGAGGGGACTGGCACTCGGAAACCATTGTTGGCCCCAAGCGAACCCTTGGCCTGGCTTACTACTCAGCGGAAGACTTAACTCAACAAAGATAAGTTCATGCAATAAACTAGAATGTTATAAAAGAAAACATTCAACTAGCCAATAAGACAACTCAAGTTTTATAAGCAAAACAATTAAAATGGATAAGACTAATGAACTAACACTAACTAACTGTCTATGAAGCCTCTAATAACTGAGATGGACAACGGGACAAGACCCGCGACATTCTAATAAACTAGAATGATAAAGCAACAAAAATGGAATCCTCCGGAAGGAAGAAGGCTCACCAACAACTCTGAAGCTCAACTAGATCAACGAAGTGCTGGATGTTGATCCTGATTACATGTATCTGCATCATAAAATGATGCAGGAAAAATGGCGTCAATACATTGAATGTACGAGCATGCGAGGGATATTCCAAAACAAGACATAAGCTTCAAAAGGGACCGAAGAAACTCAACTCAACTAATTTCAATATAAATAAATAATAAGGGTGCAATATAAAGAAAATCTTTAAAATGTGTAAATAACAACTCAATATATTGAAAAACACATAATAACTCAGTTTGTATGTGAAAATACAAGAAACTCTGTGTATATAAGAATACAAATATCTCTGTGGGAGTTTCTCTAACCGACAACGATCACTATGAGTTATGTTATGATACATTGTCTTGCCTCACGCTGCCAGGGCTGTCCTATACCTTGTCGGGGGTATAGAACCTAACTACTAAGTGGATCCACTAGTCTATGCTAAAAGCATTAAGGAATCATCTAAAAAGTATGACCCTTTTCTACCCATGTTGGATACACGGTTTATGGAGACTTTGAATTATCTAAACTCAAGCTCGTCCCCACATCGGTGCTCAATACTACTCCCAAAATGTAACTAGCTCATATATTGAAAAACATAACTCTATCTGTGGTTTAAGATTATTACTCAAAAACTAGCTCAAAAGCTCTTTTGGAAATCAGTGTTTCCTTTTTTGTTTAAATGTGAAAACATTTACTCCTTGGGAATACTTAGTTTCCATATAATCTTTTGAAGAAAAAGAACTTCACTCTTACTCTTACTCTTACTCAACTCAATGCTCAAATCTTAAAACATGTTTAAAACAACTGTAAAAGACTTTTGAAATGACTCGAAGAACTCTCAAGACTTGAGTCTTAACTCTACCTTGAATTTGAATTATGAATTTAAGGTTATGATTTGTGATAGGAAGGATATCGTGATGATTAAGAGTGTTTTAAGATAGATAATCATGAGAAACGGTAAAAAAAACAATGTATGGGAGCAAGTCCACGACACGAAGATGCATTTTAATATTTAGTGGCGAAATAAATTTTGAGATAGTGGCTCCGCGATCTCTCTGCAACGCGGAGAGGAAAGTTCACTCTGAAGGAACAGGTCGCAGACCTAGTACTTGTTTTCTGTCCGACTTTTTCTTCCTCATTTTCTAACCCCAATTTGCCTAGATTCAATTCTTTTTCTCAATATCCCCAACTCATGTACACAAGAATTTACTCATAAACGACTCCAGAATCGACACGATTTCCTCAAGAACTCAACAATCCCATCCTAACTCATAAATGAATGCCAATTTCAAGAACACAATTCTAGATCATCAAACTTTCAACTTTCTAGAACAAAATTACACTGAAATTAACATGATTGGTGCGTGGGTGAACGAACCCAATGCTATGTAAACTCACATATCTCGTCCCTTGGCGAAATCCGCAAGCAGAATCTCAAGAACGCGATGAAACCTTGGCTTTTCTCCTCTTTTCTCTTCTCTCAAATCCTTAGCATAATTTTGGAATGAGTAAACTGAACCAACTCAGTTTAGACCCCAAATAAATTACTTAAACGAATTAAACTTATTGGGTAAGGAAAAGACCAAAATACCCCTTTCAAATCTGGGTGACTTTCCTTATCCGGACAGCCTGACTTCAAATGGGAATATCTCCCTCATACAGGCTCAAAATTTAGCAAACTCAGTGGTGTTGGAAATATAATTCAAAGACCTCTCATTTGATACCTTGTATCCCACCTATCTCATCATGTACTGAGAGTTATGGACGTTTGAAGTTGACCCAAAACTCATACTTAGTATGTCTTGCCAAATTTTTTCAGATTTCCTATTTCCAAATTTGATTCTTTCTATTTTTAGCTCTTTCAAATAGCGAGGTGTTACAATATTGATATTCGTTAGCATTTTATCTGTGATTTGGTAGCAAAAGAGGAAATATTGTTGGAATATTGCAGCACATAAGAGAAGTTAGCTAATGTATTGACAAAGGTTTTATCAAAGGAGAAATTCTGCTATTTCAAAGGATTGTTTGGTGTCTCTAGCTTTGAATCAAGAGGGAATGTTAAAGAGAAATTCAAAAGGACAGACTGAATTGGGACATGGGTAGTTTGATAGAACTAGTCTTTTGGTCTTTGTTAAGTAGTTTCCTATATTCACTCATGTTTTATTAGTGTTGCTAATTAATTGTTATAGTGGGTTACATGACCTATATTTTAAGATTTGTTATTTATTTTTTAGCCTATATATTATGTGGGCATATTCTGTTATTCTTAGTACTTTCAGTCAATTAGAAATTAAAAACAGCCGCAACTTTTCTTCTCTTTTTTATTTACTTCCATATTTCTCTACACGCTTAGTCCTTTTGGTCCTTTTGGATATTAGTTTAGTGGATCCATGTCATTGGTGTTCTCATCCTTGGAAGGGTACATAACGCCCTCCAAGTTGTCATAAACTCCGTTTAGCTCAACGGAATATGTTAATTGGTAGTATCTCCCATAGTCCAGCTTCAAGATTATTGCATTGACCTTGCATTAAGGTATTTCAATTTCATTATGTACTAGTTGCATGTTTTACCACTTGGTTATTTCATCAATTCATGTGTTTCAATGTCTTGTTCAGTTCACTATCTCATATTTATCATGTCCAATTACTATAATTGTGATGCATATCTCACATACTCAGTATATTCAAAGTGCTGACACATACACTTTTGTGCTATATTATTTTATAATATAGGTTCAGACGCTGAGTATATAGTTCGTGATTTGTACGATCCCGTATCTGCTCAGTGGTAGAGTTTGGTAAGTCCTCATCTTTCGAGGACAACACTTATATTTATTTCAGTTCTTTTAGTTTTTCAATTTTCAGATAGTTGATGTTAGCTGGGGCTTTGTCCCAGCAACTCATTTTAGTAGAGGCGATATTTTGTTTAGTGCTTTGAATTTAATACATAATTCAAATTCAGCTTCCACATCAATTATTTTTAGTTGTTAGGTATATACATCTTAATGTCATGGCATCCCATGAGTTAGCTAAGGGTCACTTGTGGCTCTAACCACCATGTTACCGCTAAGGGGTAGTGTCGGATCGTGACACATATGCTCCTAAAGTGATGTATGATGTGAAGCTTCTTCTCTCTATTAATTTGTTTTCCTACTATATCCATATTTAATTTAAGTGAGTAATATTTTTCATTTGATAATTTTATCAAAAATAATACATACAATTATGTTAATGAAATGTATAATCACTTTTAATTAAAAAAATTTGTTAAGCATTCAACTCTTTAAATATTAACTGTTGTTTTCATTTTTATATTATAATTTAAAACAAATAAATGATCAATTTATAGTTTTATGATTTTTCTTAGATGATCTATTTATATATTTCGATATTGCAAGAAATTTTAGATGAAGACAAGAAGATTGAGCAACTAATAAATTTTCTTGCTACTTTATTGATTAACACATATTTTTATAGCATATTTTATGAATATATTGCGCATGTAAGGTATTTTTTTTCTTTTTTTTTAATTAAATAATTATTTCAAAAAGAGAGTACTACTATATTTGTGCAAGATTAATGTGAATTGTTATAAGATGACTTATTTATCGAGATCAATACAGCTAGTTATCATTTTAACCTTCAAAACAGAACAATCAAATTGCCTCAAAACTTTAATGCCTAGATATAAGATGTTAGACATTCATGAAACTCATTTATCGTTTTATAATATTACTTGATGCAACCACGAGTAAAAAATATAATCTAAACTGCTAAAATTGTTATGCATGTGAATCATTTTCTTGAGCTTGTACTATTTTTCTAGCTTGAACCGATCCATTCGTGAGCTAGTTTTAGTTATTTCAATAATAAATACTAATAAAAAATAAACAAATGGACACATATGCAAAATCTTAAAGGGTTTTAACTCTTAACCTCATCTATAGAATTGGAACTACATGAATTTACTAAAACCAAAAATAGAAAAATTTTGTTTTTCTCTCTTAAGTTAGCTAGTTGGGTAGGACTAGTTATGATTTTATAATGTTAACTCTTGTTGATTAATACAAAAAGTTATTTACCAAAAAAGGAATAACACTACAATAAAAGAGACATGTAGTGGCAACGGATTATTTTTAGATACTACTATAAAAATATTAAATGGCAATTGAGTAAATGTCATTCCATTAGAGTCACTAAAAACATTAACGATATTTATACAGAGTGTTGGTAGTAAATAATCATTTTTATTATTGCCTTTAAATATAATATAATAACGACTATATTATTTTCTCCAAATCTTTTATTTGTTGTAGTGTATATAGATTGATTCTTGACAAATCTGACGTAGTTAAGAACATAGATAGGACAAATATAAGATTTTTCCATTATAATCTTAGCATATATACAACTTTGATAGGAATGACAAAGAGGGAAGTAAAAATCTAGAGGATAACGTAACTCTGAGTTTCAAGAAATTAAAGGATGGAACTTTACAATGCAAGTAAAGCTCTAATACAAGTGGAAGAGGGAATAAGACCATTTTGGATCCAAGACGAACAATACCAAAGCCACAAAATCCACACATATAATATGAGAAGGGATGAAAGCAAATTACTTGTTAGATTCTTGGAGATATTTTAATTTTTCTATTTCAGAATAAAATATGATTCATACCTACAAAGAATGTATACTAAGTTTTAAAAAATGAAATTTGAAACAAATTAAATCATGAGATTATAAAAACCTTCTTGTAGAAACGTAATTTTTAACCCTTTCCGAGTTTCAATGTATTGTTTAGCTTTAAATATATAAGTTATCTTTATTTTAATTTTTATTTCATTCTAAGTGGATTTTACTTGAGAAAATTGAAAACCACAAAAATAGTCGTGTTTTTTTACATTATACTCCTTTTTTTTATCTGCAAGCAAAATGAAAGATAACAAAAAAATATGTAAGAAGAATAGAAATCAAGAGTATGCTAATGAATTCTTTCTCCATTGGGAAATAAACTGCTGAAATATTCGAGTTGTTTCAATATTCTATCATTTGGTGTGCTTTAAAACATCTTTTTGAGTTTGACAAATGAAAAAATAGAATATTCAATATGACAATGCAACATAAAGACGATGATGACTTTATTAATGATGATAGAGAAGAAGATGACCATAGTAGCACTCTTTATTATGATGAAAATTATAGTGTTGCTGATGAAGATAAAGTGATCAAGAATGAAGAGCCCGAGCAAGAAAAATAGAGTGGCGTAGAGAGCAACAACAACATTACTTGTTGTCCTACAAATAAGAAATCCTTGATGAAGAATATTAAATTTTCCATGAAGAAAACTGTGCAAGTTACTCTTCAAAATATAAAAACAAATGCAATGCTATTAAAGGGACAATAAACAACATTACCATAGAGTTGAAGAAAGCATTCAAGATTGACATTGTTCTACATTTGAATGTTGTTGATAGACAAGGAACACTTAGAGAGATGTCACGACCCGATTTCTCGAGTCATGATGGCACCTACTATACCCTACCAGTAGGTAAGCCAACCCGTAACCCAGAATATCAAGCAATGAGCAAGGAACACTTAGAGAGATGTCACGACCCGATTTCTGGAGTCATGATGGCACCTACTATACCCTACCAGTAGGTAAGCCAACCCGTAACCCAGAATATCAATCAATGAGTATAAGGGCAGAAACTAGCGAAAACAATAATCTAAACGAGGACAACAAGGCGGAAGCAAACCAAAATAAATATATACAGAAATCCCTCCCAGAACCTGGAAGTCACTAGTACAGAGATATCTAATAAAGAGTACAAGTCCCAAAAGTGGACCATACAAAAGTGTGTCTCAAAAGCAACAAGACTAGCTAAAACAAAAAAAGGAGACAAAACAAACCCAAAACGCCAAGTGCTAGCCCTTGTCTTTGAATCACAGCTGCAAAAGAAGGCTGGAACTAATCACCGCTGGTAACTAGTACTGGGACCTGCAACATGAAGTAGATGCAGAGTGTAGCATGGGTACCAAAACAACAGCTACTCAGTAGGCATCACAGGCCGACCGAGTAAAAAGGGTAAAAACAATAAGAAAGGATAGAATCTAGACACATAGAGGTCACAGCGGATATGAAAAGAAAGCACATGAGCATCCCAGAAATAAACTAAGTACAGCTAACCTAAACCTAACTGACTCCCATAAGCCCAAAAGGTACACTCGTGTGCATGTTTAAATAAAACCTGAACGAACCCCCATAAGCCCAACAGGTACACAGAATAACTAAGTCTATTGATAAAGAAGAAAACCGGGCTCCCAACCCCAAAGTAACCAAGATAACCCATCAGACTCCACCCAGCCAGTAGTGCACTCCCAGCCCAGCTAGAAAGAGTGACCCCAGGGGGCACCCAACCAAACAGTCCACTCCCAGCCCAGCTAGAAAGAGGGACTCGAGGGTGAGGTTGATATCGCGAGTCGTCCTACCATGCAGTCAGCTCTTAGCCCAGCTAGAAAGAGCGACCCGGGGACACCCAGCCAGCAGCACACTCCCAGCCCAGCTAGAAAGAGAGTCCCGGGGGTAATCGCTGAAATCACCGAGTCTACCCAGCCCAGCTAGAAAGAACGACCCCGGGGATGATGGTATCTCCAATAGGATCCAATCCAGCAACAGCCACCGTGGAACGTTGTCCACTCCAAGAAATCACAGAAAATGATCCAAGCCTATACTATCTCAATCACACGCCTCTAGTGATACACCGAACCTTGGAGAAAGCGTCGGAACCGCATAATTAGAAGGAAAAGATACAGAAGTGCAACAAGCAGTGATAGCGCCTAATCTAAGGCTCAAACTATCAGACTCAAGTCTGCTACTCCAGTCTACAGGGAGCTAAGTCATCTGAACGACGTCGGCAGAAAGTCAAGGCTATCCAGCCCACACGGGTCATAAGTCTAAGGCAATGCTAGCCTAACCTAGACTATGGAAATCATGCTCACAGTTAAGGATGAAAAAATTATACAACACATAGCATACAAGCATATAATAGCATTTAGCGCATAAGCCTACTAACCCAGTTAACATGGTACTACACCCGAATATAGCCATTCAATCCTAACCAAAGCTATCTAATCAAAGTAAAGAAGGAAATTGGTACCCTCCCTCAATTCACTCCAATCGACATGCTTTTAAACAATTAAGTTTAATCTATTAGAAAGGAAGCCGTAGCCTACCTTAAGGCCGATCGCGAGCGCTCCAAATCACTTTACTGGAGGTTTTACTTCCCGAACGACCTTTAAACGCTGTCACTCTATCAAATATAGGATCCCAACGTTAGTACGGTTGTTTAGACACCAAAATCACAACAAATGAAGACGGGTCAATTTAGGAGTCAAAATAGGAATCATGGGACCCACACCGAACTGTCCGAATTTGACTCCGTCAAGAGACCCTAAACAGCACCCCAAACTTGTGTTCCAAAATGGAACACAATTCGGGGCTCAAAACACAGCAAAACCCAACAAGCAAGAAAACCACACTTTAATCAACTTAAAAGAAAACATGCAGCAATCTAAACTCAAAATCTACAAGGATCTAATGGTGCCTAGCACTCCTTGAACACTCTATGAGGAAGTCACGACAATTCCAAACACGTGGGAGTTCGAATCACCCAAAACCGAGCTAAAGTGAGTGAGATATGACCAGAACAAGAATGCCAAAAACAAAAGCTCGAAAAAGGGTACATTACTCAGGTTTATCACGAAATTACCTCGAACTACATGCATCTGACAACTTCCGAGCACTCTATCGCGAAGCCACAAAAAATACGAAGCTCCCGCACTTCGAATCCCCTAATTCGGTTGAGAGATGAGAGAGATTTGAGGATTTTAAGTTTGGAAAAGGGTTGCTGATATATCTGCATTTTATAGCAGATTTTTATGCATTAACTTTCCAAAAACTTAAAACTCTGACGGGGTGCTCCGATCTCGTCCGGAACCCCGTGTATGCAAATGAAATATGCAACCACACCAAATTCTATATTTCGGACTCAATGGCGCAGTCAAAATTTCCATACGAGGTAATCTTGACGAAAAGTGGGTCCCACACCCAACTACCATTTTAAGTCATAAACCACAAAAGGGCTTGGAAAATATCGAAAACCTCGATACACAAAAGAAGGGTCAATCTGGACCAAACTCAATATTTTGGAGCTAACCGCGCTAACGAAATTCTCATCCGAGCGCGTTTACTCAGAATGTTGACGAAAGTCAAACTTAGGCTTAAACTTAAAGTTAAAACACCTAATCGCACCGACTCACACTGAAAACCTCGGGAGTCATGCCGACCATGCAACTAGCCTAAACTAACCCTTTCGGAGCTGATAGAATCGTCAGAATTGGATTATACTGTCATCTTCTTGAACTTTTGATCGAAAATGATCGTTCAAGGTTCATAAGCTTCAAAACCACTAAAACTTACACAATAACCAACGAACGAACAAGTGACCGAACTGTCAGTCCCAGCAAGTCATAAATGACTTAAGGTCGCTATAGGAACGCTCTAAACGTTACACAGAAGGCAAAACACGAAAATGACCAGGAGGGTCATTACAATATCCACTACTAAAAAAGACTTTCGTCCGTGAAAGTAAGGGTCAAGAAGTACCTAAAGGCTCAAACAAGCCGGGAAACTACTCTCGCATCTCCTGCTCGGTCTCCCAGGTAGCCTTCTTAACTGGACGATGCCTCCAACGGACCTTAACAACAGGAATGGCTCTCGAGCGCAATCTCCTCACATCTCTGGTTAGAATGGCAATTTGATCCTCTACAAATGTCAAACGGTCATCCAACTCAACTGCATCATACTGGAGCACATGGGACTCATCAGGAACATACTGGTGCAACATCGAGACATGGAAAACCGGGTGGATGGCTGAAAATGCTGGAGGTAGGGCCAACTCATAAGCAACCTCCCTAACTGTCTGGAGTATCTCAAAAGGCCCAATGTACCTGGGGCTAAGCTTGCCCCGCCTCCCACACCTCATCACGCCCTTCATGGGCGACACAAGGAGGAATACCCAATCACCAACAGAGAATCTTAAAGGTTGACGCCTCCGATCCACATAACTCTGGTGCCTACTCTGAGCTATCTTGAGTCTATCCTAAATCACTCTCACCTGGTCCAAAATCTCCTGAATCAATTCTGTACCTCGCGGCCTAGGCTCTGTAGACTCAAACCAGCCCACCCGAGAATGAAAATGCCTACCATACAAAGCCTCGAACGGGGCCATCTGAATGCTAGAATGGTAGCTGTTGTTATACGAAAACTCCGCCAAAGGCAAGAACTGGTCCCAATGACCACCAAACTCCAAAACACAAGCCCGCAGCATGTCCTCAAGGACCTGAATAGTATGCTCCGACTGACCATCAATCTGTGGGTGGAAAGTTGTGCTAGGGTCAATCCGATTTCCCAACTCATCCGAAAAGGTCCTCCAAAAGCTAGACGTGAACTGAGAACCCCGATCTAATATAATAGAAACTGGCACTCCATGAAGTTGAACCACCTCCCGAATGTAGATACGAGCCAACCTCTCAGCGCTAAATAAAGACTGAACAAGAAGGAAATGTGCTGACTTGGTCAATCCATCAACGATGACCCAAATGCTATCAACACCTCTAGAAGTCCGCGGTAGGCCAGCCACAAAATCCATACTAATGCGATCCCACTTCCACTCCGGAATGGGTAATCTCAGAAACTCACCACCAGGACTCAAATGCTCGGCCTTTACCTGCTGGTAGCACAAGCAACGGGAAACAAAGTCAACAATAACTCTCCTCATGCCACTCCACCAGTAATGCTGCCTCAAATCATGATACATCTTCGTTGTGCCCGGGTGGATAGAGTATCTAGACTCATGGCCCTCAGAAAGTATCAACTGTATCAAATCCCCAATTCTCGGAACACAGATGCAGCCGACAAATCTCAACACTCCATCAGGATCTAAGGTAGCCTGGCCACTATCATCCGCTAACACTCGATCTCTAAGGGCCACCAAGGCCTCATCCTCAAACTGACAGCCACAGATCCTATCAAGCATAGAAGACTGAACTCCCATATAGGCCAAGACGCATCTAAAATCTGAGATATCCAACTGAACCATGCTATTAGCTAAGAGCTGAATGTCCAAAGCCAAAGGTCGCTCCTCAACAGATAAGAAGGCTAGACTACCCATAATCACCGCCTTCCAGCTCAAGGCATCCGCTACCACATTGGCCTTGCCCGGATGATAGAGAATAGAGAGGTCGTAGTTCTTCAGGAGCTCAATCCAACGACGCTGCCTCAAATAAGGTCCCTCTGGCTCATGATGTGCTGAAGACTCCTATGATCGGTATAGATCTCATATCAAACTCCATACAAGTAGTGCCTCCAAATCTTAAGTGCGAAAACTACTGCCGCCAACTCCAAGTCATGAGTGGGGTAGTTTCACTCATAAATCTTAAGTTGCCTCGATGCATAAGTAATAACCTGGCCCTGTTGCATCAATACACAACCTAAACCAACACCGGATGTGTCACAATAAATCGTGAATCCCTCGCCCTCAACTAGAACAGTCAATATAGGAGGGGTTGTCAATAACTCCTTGAGCCTCAAAAAGCTTGCCTCACACTCCTCTGACCAAAAAAAGGGAACATCAACACGAGTCAACCGGGTTAGAGGTGCTGCCAAGGTAGAGAAACCCTTCACAAATCGTCTATAGTAGCCTGCTAGTTCAACAAAGCTCTGAATCTCAGTAATTGAGGTGGGCCTAGCCCAATCTACCATAATGCCCTCCTTGGATACAACGTGCCCTAAGAACGCTACAGAGTCTAACCA
Organism: Solanum lignicaule; assembly: GCA_029582545.1. NCBI lineage: Eukaryota > Viridiplantae > Streptophyta > Magnoliopsida > Solanales > Solanaceae > Solanum > Solanum lignicaule. The sequence goes on from JAJOOF010000596.1 coordinate 37,639, forward strand.
AAACTGGCACTGTGAGAACTTGGCATAAAGCCGCTGATCTCTCAAAGTCTGGAGCACAACTCTCAAATGCTACTCATTATCACCCCTACTCCGCCAGTATATCAAAATATCAACAATGAAGACTATAACGAGGAAATCAAGATAAGGCCTGAACACGCGCCTCATCAAGTCCATAAAGGCAGCAGGAGCATTAGTCAACCCAAATAACATCACCAAGAACTCATAATGGCCATAACGGGTCCTAAATGCAGTCTTAGGGATGTCTGCTGCCCTAACCCTCAACTGGTGGTAACCGAACCTCAAATCAATCTTAGAGAACAATGAGGCTCCCTGAAGCTGGTCAAATAGGTCATCAATCCTAGGCAGAGGATATCGATTCTTCACTGTCACCTTGTTCAACTGCCTATAGTCAATGCACATACGCATTGTACTGTCCTTCTTCTTAACAAAAAGAATGGCAGCTCCCCAAGGTGTTACACTAGGTCTGATAAATCCCTTACCCAAGAGATTCTGAAGCTGAATACTGAGCTTTTTGAGCTATGCAGGAGCCATCTGATATGGCGGAAAAGAAATACGCCGAGTACCTGGCTCAAGCTCAATCGGAAAATCAATATCATGCTCTGGGGGTAGGCCAGGTAGGTCGGTAGGAAACATATCTAAAAATTCACTAACAACAGAAACTGACTCAACTGGAGGGACCTCCCTACTCACATCATGCACATAGGCCAAATATGATAAGCATCCACTAGCCACTAGCCTCCTAGCCCGAATAAAAGAGATAACCCCAACTGGTGTGCTACTACGAGATCCCTGCTACACCACCGAATGAATACCAGGAATGGCTAAGTTAACGGTCTTAGAGGAGCAATGTAAAACAGCGTGATAAGGAGATAACCAATCCATGCCCAGAATCATATCGAAATCAACCATGTCTAGCAATATAAGGTCAGCCCGGGTGTCACGCCCCTGGATAGTAACTAAGCAAGATCGAAATACCTGATCCACTACTAAAGACTCACCCACGGGGGTCCACACATGTAACATCGCTACTAGAGGTTCAGAAATCATACTCAAGTGAGAGGCATAGTAAACAGAAACATACGAAAAAGTAGAGCCTGAATCAAATAAAGCCAATGCAGGCTGCTGGCATAAAAGAATCGTACATGTGATCACATCGTCTGATACCTCAGCCTCCGCCCTCGCTGGAGCAGCATAGAAATGGCTATGTCTCCCTCTGCCCTAACCATCAAACCTACCACCTGACCTGCCGCCTCTGGGACCACCCCGTATACCCTGATGACCACATCTATGGTCCTGACCCTGACCACAACCTCTAGCTAGAGATGCTGGTAAAGCTGGGGGAGTTGCATGAGGAGTGGGAGCAATCCGACTATGTTGAGGGCAGTCCCTGGCCCAATGACCCATCTCATCACACTCATAGCAACCCTGTCTAGAGCGACTCCCAGAAAAATGACCATTATGGCCTGAAGAACCTGACAGAAATACCTCGCGGCCCTGACTCGAACTAGCGTCACTCCGACCACCATCTGATGCCTGAAGAGAGTCATGTGTAGGTCTACTAGACTGACCCAGTCGAAATCGTCGTCCGGTCCTGTCATGATGATCCCTAGAACTGGGGCGGGAGTCACTGTAGCTCCCCTCATGCCTAGCACTCTTCCTGCTACCCTCTTGGGCCTCGCAACGAAGATGCTCCATAGTACTAGCATGGTCAACTACGTCTAAAAAAGATCGACCCGCAGAAACTAAGAACTTGGTCTCAAGCCGAAGCTGTAATCTCAATCCATGGACGAAGCACCTAACCCTCTCCTCCTCTATAGGTAATTTCATCTCTACATGACGGGAAAACTCATGGAACCTAGTCTCGTACTCTGCCACTGACATGGAGCCCTGCTCCAACCTGCAAAACTGATCTCTGAGGCGGTCTTTGACGCTACGAGGGATAAACTTGGCTAAGAAGGCCTCAGAAAACACATCCCATGACACCAGTGGAGATCTAACTGGCCTGGTCTGAATAAATGTGCGCCAGCACTGCCTGGCTGGCCCATCTAGCTAGTAAGCAATGAAGTTGGCCCCTCTAGACTCCACTAGACCCAAAGTGTGAAGCCTCTCACGACAGGTAGTAAGAAACTCGTGGGCATCCTCACCCACAGCCCCAGAAAACCTCGATGGTGTCAACCTAAGAAACACACTAAGCATCTTCTGGACCTCGAGCGACATAGGTCTGTCCACTGCCAAGGGTTGTACACCCTCAATTGGTACCTGGACCTGAGGTGCCCTTACTGTGGGTTGATCATGCGGTACTGGTGCTGGTGTAGCTGGGGCGGGTGGCTGTTGCACACCCAAGAGTTGAGCAATAGCAGCCTAGAGATCTGGAGTCAGAATTGGTCCAGGTGGCGGCTTGGCTGGCCTCGTCCCCACCGGCTGATCTGGTATATGAGGTGCTGAAGGGTCCTCTACTGGCTTTGGATCCTCCTCTCTCTTCTGGGCTGGTGTTGCGGCCCTGTCTCGACCTCGGGGTCGACGTCTACCCCAAGCTGGGGCTTTTTCTGCAAGCCCAGGTGCATCATCCCCGACCGCACCACCTCGCGAGCGAGCCATCCTGCGAAAGAGTGAAACAAGTGGATTTCAAGGAACCAATAAGACACACGCTGCACGAAAGTGAAACAAAAGAAGAAATCTTCCTAAAGACATCCTATAACCTCTCGAAGATAAGTTACGAACGTCTCCGCACCAATCCGCAGGACTCTACTAGACGTTAGCTCTGTACAAGTGACACCGATGAACCTTGGGCTCTAATACCAACTTGGCACGACCTGATTTATCGAGTCATGATGACACCTACTATACCCTACCAGTAGGTAAGCCAACCCGTAACTCAAAACATCAAGCAATGAGCGTAAGGGCAGAAACTAGCGAAAACAATAATCTAAACGAGGACAACAATGCGGAAGCAAACCAAAATAAATATATACAGAAATCCCTCCCAGAACACGGAAGTCACTAGTACAGACCTATCTACTAAAGAGTACAAGTCCCAAAGGTGGACCACACAAAGCATGTCTCAAAAGCAACAAGACTAGCTAAAACAAAAGAAGGAGACAGAACAAACCCAAAACGCCAAGTGCTAGCCCTCGTCTCTAAGTCACAGCTGCAAAAGAAGGCTGGAACTAATCACCGCTGGTAACTGGTACTGGGACATGCATCACGAGTTAGATGCAGAATGTAGCATGAGTACCAAAACAACAGGTACTTAGTAGGCATAACAGGCCAACTAAGAAAAAACGATAAAAACAATAAGAAAAGATAGAATCTAGACATGGAGGGGTCAAAGAGGATATGAAAAGAAAGCACACGAGCATACCAGAAATAAACTAAGTACACCTAAACTAAACTTAACTGGATACCACAAGCCCAGAAGATACACTCGTGCGCAAGTTTAAATAAAACCTGAACGAACCCCCATATGCCGATAGGTACACAGAATAGCTAAGTCTATTGAGAAAGAAGAAAATTGGGCTCCCAACCTCAAAGTAAGCAAGATAACCCATTAGACTCCACCCAGCAAGCAGTGCATTCCCAGCCCAGCTAGAAAGAGTGACCCCAGGGGGCACCCAACCAAATAGTCCACTGACAACCCAGCTAGAAAGAGGGACCCGAGGGTGAGGTTGATATCGCGAGTCGTCCTAGCATGCAGTCAGCTCCAAGTCCAGCTAGAAAGAGCAACCCAGAGACACCCAGCCAGCAGCACACTCCCAGCCCAGCTAGAAAGAGAGGCCTAGGGGTAATCGCTGAAATCACCGAGTCTACCCAGCCAGCGACACGCTCCCAGCCTAGCTAGAAAGAACGACCCCGAGGATGATGGTATCTCCAATAAGATCCAATCTAGCAATAGCCTCCGTGGAACGCTGTCCACTCCAAGAAATCACAGAAAAGGCTCCAAGCCTATACTATCTCAATCACAAGCCTTTAGTGATGCACCGAACATTCGAGAATGCGTCAGAACCGCAGAATTAGAGGGAGAATATACAAAAGGCTCAAACTATCAGACTCAAGTTTGCTACTCCAGTCTACAAGGAGCTAAGTCATCCGAGCGGTGTCGGTAGAAAGTCAAGGCTATCCACCCCACATGGGTCATAAGTCTAAGACAATGCTAGCCTAACCTAGACTAAGGACATCACGCTTACGGTTAAGGATGAACAAAGCATACAACACATAGCATAGAATCGTACAATATCATTTAGCACATAAGCATACAACTCTACTAACCCAGTTAACATAGTACTACACCCGAATATGGCTTCAATCCTAACATAAGGTATCAAATCAAAGTAAAGTAGGAAAATGGTACCCACACTCAATTCACTCTAATCGACATGCTTTTACACAATTAAGCTCAATCTAATAGAAAGGAAGACGTAGCCTACCTTGAGGACAATCGTGCGCGCTCCAAATCACTTTGCCGGAGCTTTTCCTTCCCGAACAACCTTTGAACGTTGTCACTCTATCAAATATAGGATCCCAACATTAGTACGGTCGTTTAGACACTAAAATCACAACAAACGGAGACGGGTCAATTTTGGAATCAAAATGGGAATCTTGGGACACGCACCGAACTGTCCGAATTTGACAACGTCAAAAGACCCTAAACAGCACCCCAAACTTGTGTTCCAAAATGGAAAACAATTCGGGGCTCAAAACGCAGCAAAACCCAACAAGCAAGAAAATCATTCTTTAATCAACTTAAAAGAAAACATCCAGTAGTCTAAACTCGAAATATACAAGGATCTAATGGTGCTCCGCATTTCTTGAACACTCTACGACGAAGCCACGACAATTCTTAAGACGTGGTACTTCGATCATCCAAAACCGAGCTAAAATGAGTGAGATATTACCAAAACAAGAATGCCAAAAACAAAAGCTCGAAAGAGGGTACATCAGTAAGGTTTATCGTGAAATTACCTCGAACTACGTGCACCCGACCACTTTTGAACACTCTATCGCGAAACCACCGAAAATATAAAGCTCCCGCACTTCAAATTGCCTAATTCGGTTGAGAAATAAGAGAGATATGAGGATTTTAAGTTTGGAAAAGGGTTGCTGATATATCTGCATTTTATAGCAGATTTTTCTGCATTAACTTTCCATAAACATAAAACTTTGACAGGGTGCTTGGATCTCGTTCGGAACCTCGTGCACGCAAACGAGATATGCAACCATACCAAATTTCATATTCCAGACTCAATGGCACAGTCAAAATTTCCATACGAGGTCATCTTGATAAAAAGTGGGTCCCACACTGAACCACCATTTTAAGTAAAAAAACCATAAAAGGGCTGAGGAAATATCAGAAACCTTGGGACGTAAAAGATGGGTCAATCCAGAACAAACTCGATATTTCGGAGCAAACCGTGCTGACGGAATTCTCATCCGAGTGCGTTTACTCATAATGTTGACTAAAGTCAAACTTAGGCTTAAATTTAAAGTTAAAACGTCTAATCGCACTGAATCACACTGAAAACCTCGAAAGTCATGCCGACCACGCCATTAGCCTAAAATGACCCTTTCGGAGCTGATGTAATCGTTAGAATTGGATTTTGATATCATCTTCTTGAACTTTTGATTGAAAATGATCGTTCAAGGTTCATAAGATCCAAAAACACTAAAACTCGCACAATAACCAACGAACGACCAGGTGACCGAACTGTCAGTCCCAGCAAGTCATAAATGACTTAGGGTCACTACAGAAACGCTCTAAATGACACACAAAAGGCAAAACACAGAAATGACCAGGAGGGTCATTACAAGAGAGGATATCAATAATCGTGTAGTAGTTTCTCTTTCTCATGTAAGACAAGTTTATTCTAATTTTTATTAAAAAAAGCAGAGTGCAACAGAGTCACAACGGTAATTTCAAGAAGGTGGAGATTGAACATCAAATTCAACATAAAAAACTTGATAGTGACATAGAAAAGGAGAATAATAGATCAATCCCTACACAATGTCAAAATCTTAATACATGATCACCAATAAAAGAGTGCATATGTCACAACCCAAAATAGGCGTGATGACACTTGTCTTATCCCATCAAGAAAGTTCAGCCTAAAACCTAAATATAAGGATAAATGTGGAAGTAAAATAGAATTAAATACTATCATAATTTCAACAATGCGGAAACATAACATAACTCAATTATAACCCTAAAAATGTGATTCTCACGTGTACAAGCCTCTAAGTATTACAATAGATTCAATAAGTACAAGTCTAAATGTCATTATTTCTAATAGAACAAGATCATAATGAAAGCGGAAGAGGAGTATACCGAGATGACAAGCAACTACCGTACAACTCTCCACAGTAATCCTACAACGTAGAAGAGAAAAGAAGTAATCACGAAGATCCAAGCTCATAACCTACACAAGGATTGAAATAAGGGAATTAGTACCAACAACACGGTACTCGACAAGTAAACGGTTAACTCATAGTAAAGTAATATAAAACAAACATAATCCTAACACTCCATCGAACCTCCACAACTAAAACCTTCACAAAATCAGCACAACCTAACTGTTCACATTTAATATAGCACATAGCATGTATAACAATGCTCCAACGTATATAGGTGACCAATACAAAGTATTATATTCATCAATAACAATTTACATCAATAGGAACTCACAAGGTTCAGAAATGGTAATGATGTGCAATGCAATGAAATACAATTTTAATTATAGTGATGTGCGTCTATCTTAACGATACACATCTATTGAGACTAAGGTTATAACCCATGGTGCACTCATATGGTCCATGTATCCTCTTGAACCATTTAAATTCGGCACATATAAATTGCAAGTACCATTTCACTTCGACATCACCAGAACAATTTTCCTTCGGCACATATTAATAGATCTTGTCACAGTATTTCTGAAGTAATGCAAAGAGGTATGATTACACAATATGAAATGACAATTTCTTTATTAATTACAATGCCTATCCACACAATCATGATACATTATCAATATAGAATTAATGAAACCATTCAAATCATTTACAACAGATCATACATCAATATACCATCAAGTTGCCTTTTTATTTCCCCTTTTTATCATTACAGTTATTAAAATTGATCATGTGACAACAATTATCAAACCACTCACCATATGAAATTACTCGCCAGCACATTTAATATGCAAAATACGAGATTCTATATTTTTAACAAAGGTTAAGAACTTCACTTTCCTCAAGAAATTAAACAATCACTCTGGTACTTGAGATTTGATTTTTCGTTGGGTCTCTAAGTTAGCACAATCTAATCCAATAAGTAATCACAATAGGAATTTGAAGCTAACAACACCCATATGAAAAATAATTGATAATTGGGTCAAATTGACCCAAAAATCTATTTCTAAAAAACCTAGAGTTAAATTTGGAATTCTTGTAAAATCATGTTACCCAAAGAATTTTGAAATGATTATTAGAAACAATAGCAAAACCGAAGTTGAAATGTATCTTATATCACCACTTTAACCAAGCTTTATGCTCTTGAAAACCTCCAAACTTTGAAGATCAAAATCCCTATTTTGATATTTAAAATCATAAATAATAAATGGGAAATAAAGATTTAGGGTCACAAATTTTTACCCAAATATCTTATAAAAAAAGCAACTTGAAATCGCCTCTACCGAGTTTCTACAGTTTATAAATGGAAGAAATAGAAAGAAATCAGTATTTTGAGAAAATATTATGTCATTGTAGCAATTGATTATCACAATCGCCACAAACAACCTCGCGATCACAATGAGCAAAAAGAGTCAACTCATTAAATTGACCATCGTGATTGCGACACAAGGCCACACGATCGCGATGATCAGAACCTATAAATATGAGATTGTGACACCCTTCTCGTGATCGCAAAGCATAAACAAATGGATATGTGTGATTGCGACGAACCACACGTGATCGAGACACACCATAAAATGACTCTACGCGATCATGAGAGAAATATCCACGATCGCGATGAAAAAAGACTAGCACCTGAACACAACAACATCAATAATTTGCACAAGATACAAAATCACCTAATGGACCCTCAAGATTCATTTGAACCCTGAATACACAAACCAGATATACTACCTAACTAAACTTGACTGTCCATACTCAATGGAACCATCAAAACATTGATTTGAGGTGTCCTTGATCCAGACCTTGTGACAGTAACAATAATCTAATTTAACGCTCAAAAATACCAAATTACCCTTGAAACCTCAGAAAATTCAACCAAGACCTCACGTAAGCCTTAAATCATCCCCGAATTCAATGAAAATGTAAGAAATCTGATCCAGGCTTTCGAACTCCAAATGTTGACAAAAGTAAGCTCAAGATCTAATTTTACTTAAACTTCCAACTCAAGGCCTCAATTACAAAAGAAAACTCTAAAATAGAAAACGGCAACACTTCTACACAAAATTCCACATTCTGGAGTTGATGAAATTCCATTCCTAGACTCAAAACTCTATTATTTTTTTACCGAAACCACTTTAAACAACTTTGTACCTTTCAAACTAAAAACTTCCAAAACTACCAATTTAAAATCAAATTTCAAAATAAACTTCATAAGCTGACCAAACATGACTCAAAATAATTATCAGTAGAGGTAAAATGGTAATTTTATAAATATTTCAAAAAAAGACCTTCCTAGTCAGTACATTATTGACCACCAGAAATCATGTTCATCCTCAAATATAAACTAAATGAAAGTACTTTGAGATTAAATTTTTTTAGGATATTTGGCAGACATGTCGGACTTTGTCTCCTAATTTTCCTCTCAAACTAAATGCTTCTTCCACTTGGCGCCTTCACTGAAGCGATATCCTTTGTCCTCAGCTTTCGAACTTGCCTATCCAAGATAGTTATAGGCTCCTACTCAAATGAAAAATCTGGACTCAAAACCACAGAATCAAATGAAATCACATGGAACTTATTTGGCACATACTTTCAAACCATAGAAATGTGAAAAACTGGATGCACTTCCTAAATTATAGGGAGCAATTCCAACTTAGAGGCAACCTATCAAATCTTCCCCAAAATCTCAGAAGGGCCGATGAATGTAGGGCTAATCTTTCACTCCTTCCCAAATCTCATCATAACATTCATGGTTGACACTCAAAGTTAAACATGATTTCCATCCATAAAATCCAAGGCTCAAACCCTCTTATCCAGATAACTCTTCTATCAACTCTGGGATTTCAAAACTATACTCTGAATTAAATAGACATTATCTATCAAATCTCTAAGAAAATTTGTATCTAAGGAGTCCATATCAACTCCATTAAACCAACCAATCAGAGATCTACACCACCTACCATACAATACCTTAAAAGAAGACATCTGAATACTAGAATCGTAACTATCGTTGTAGGAAAACTCTGCTAATGGCAAGCACTGGTCCCAATGAGCATCAAAGTAAATCAAGCACGCTCTAAGCATTTCCTCTAAAAAGATGAATCATTTATTTAGATTGTCCATCTGTCTAGGGTGAAAAGTTGTACTCATGTCTAATTGAGTACCCAAACAATAGTTTAAGTCCCTCAAGAAGTGAGAAGTGAAGAGTAAATCTTGATTCAAACTAATAGAAATGGGCACCCGTGAAACCATAATATTTGACTTATGTAGAATCGAGCTAACTTCTTCTTCTTGTACTTTACTTGAACCGGAATAAAATTGGTAGACTTGGTCAACCTAACTATAGCCACTCAGATCAAATGATATCTACCCACGGTGGTAGGAAAACCCACTACGAAGTCTTTGGTAATACGCTTCCATTTCCAAGTACGAATGGACATACTTTGAGATACACCACTAGGCCGTTGATGCTTTGTCACGCCCCAAGCTACCCCCGAGACGCGGACACGGGACCTAGGACCACAAGTGATCCCAAGCTAACCCTGTTGGCATGATCATGAGCATACTAAATATAATAAACTGATGCAGAAGCTAAATTATAAATAAATCTAAAAAGATGGGGAATACCCATATACTATAACTGAATATATCAAATCTAAGAGTTTAATACAAAAGAAATATCAAACTCAAAATACTAAGCTGAATCTAACTATGTCTGAAATAAGCCTCTAAACTGACTAGAAATGTTAGGACATGCCCCAACTAGATCTAGCAAAACTGAAACTAAAGAC
>JAJOOF010000597.1:0-37539 GCA_029582545.1 Solanum lignicaule
ACCCTTAGCCAGATGGTGACTTCTCATTCCATCTCTATCAAGCAGTTGGAGATTCAAATGGATCAAATTTCTTCTTATTTAAACCCGAGATAATAAGGAGGGTTGCCTGGTGATACTATGGCAAACCCCAAGAATGAAGTTTGAGTAGGTACTTGCATCATGGCACAACGTTCACTAAGGCCCTGCTTGGGAGGCAACCCAAGTTTTTACTTGCTTTCTTTTTGTTTTAGGAATAACATGTGTTGATTGTGCAGGTTAAAGTATAGAATGTGTGTGTAGGTTAGCGAGCAAAATGTCCAGTCGCCGAAGAGGTCGGCGACTCGCCAAAAAGGTCAGTGAGCCCGACTTGGACCTCCATTGGACTCAAGAAATTATAAAGTTGGAGTCCGTAAAACATGGCAGGCCCGTGGACAAGTCGGCAAATCGCCGAACCGGTCAGCGAGCCCGACTTTGTCAGCCGTTTGGCCCCAAAGTTAACTAGAGGTCCTGTAAAACTCGGTGAGGTAAGTACCCACCTGGCATGTCAGGGAGTGGTTCGGGGAGGTCAAATAACATCGCCAAAAGGGCGCGAACTAAATGGTTTTGAAAGGCCAAAGGTTTAATCATTCAAACTCTTTCACATTCCCTCACTTTTAACTTCAATACAATCGCACCCACACTTCAAATTTCCTATATTTTTGCATTTTCTTGCTCTTTGGTCGTCGATCTTGTGTTCGGAGTTGGAAATCTTTGCTGCCTAGCTTTACATATTCATTTTTCAGTATAAAGGTTGCTTTTCTAAACCCCAAACTCTTAAATAGCGGTTGAAGTCATTTGCATTGTTATAAATTGTGTTGATGTGTGTTGTGCCTCTCTGAAATCGTAAATGTGTGCTTGTGTGCCTATTTTAGTTTTGATATCGTGCCTAAATTGCCTAAATTTTCAATTTCCCAAATTTCGTGCTTTAAAATTGATCGTAAACTTATGGGTTATACTTAATTGTTCTTGAGTCTAGTCGGGTGAAGTCTGAGTAACCCAAATTGTGCTAAATGACGTGCTTTGCCCAATGATGGGGCATTTGACATCATTCCTGAGTGCTAAAGTCGTCAAATGGCCAATTTTAGCCAAAACGAGGGAAGTCTGAATACCCCAGTGGCATGGGTCTAATGGGTCTGGGCATAATTGAGAATGTGTATGGCTTGATTTTATTTTTGGGGGCTGCAGGGTTGATTTTGGAAGTTGGGGTTGAGAATAGGCACTTAGGGCAGTTTGGCGAGCTGGGTCGAGCTCGCCGAACCACTCAGAAGTCCGCCAAAATCAACTTTAATCACATTTAATTTCATGCTTTTGTTGAGATTGCTTCTGTAACTTTCGGTGAGAAGCCTGAGCTCGCTGAGTGCACTTGGCGACTCGCTGAAAGTCTCTTAGATCGCCCTTTTTGTGCCCCTAACCCCAAAAATACACTGTAACTTTCGGCGGGCTAGTCTGTGCTCACCAAATGATGTCGACGATTCACCGAAAGCCCCATCTCATCACTGCCATGCCATTTTTCTTGGAATTTGTTAAGCCAATCCTTTCGGAGAGCCCGTTCTCACTCGCTAAAGTGATTCAATGACTCACCGATCGATTCGGTGAGTCTGTCTAGAACATGATTTCTACATTTTTTTTGGATTGATTCTAACTCTTTTTGGTGTGTTTTGCAGATATGGCTAGACCAAAAGTGGCAGGTAGAGACATGCCGTCCCGCAAGAGGGTAAAGGGAATTACCATAAATGAGGATGCAGATGCATCCCGAGCAAAGGAAACTAAACTTCCTACCACATGTGGGAAGGGCAAAGGGAAAGGCAAGGCACCTACTCCAGTGTTACCAGAGGTCAGCTCTAACAGTGACGAAATATATGCCACTCACCTAACCACTTCTGAGAGTGAGGGTGAGCACCAGTACCCTCAGGCTGCAATATCTGAGCCTAAGGATAATGAGCTACTGATGGTCCGGAGTGCTGAACTGCGCTCTAAGAGGACACATGATCCGTCTAGCATCAGGGTGCCTCAGACTCATATTTCTATTTCTGTTCCAGACCAGGCTGTGGTCCCAGCACCACCTGCATAAGGTCCTCCTCCCCGGTCTATGAACAAACTTAAGACTGAGGGATTGAGGACTATCATTGAGGAGAAGAAGCTCTCTACTGATGGAGTGATAGACAGATAACCTGAGATCTGGAGCTGCTTGAAGTCCTATAAGTGCCAGATATTTAATAGACCCCGTGGCCCTTACATTCCAAATTGGGTACGAGAATTCTACACTATTTATGGAGCCTTAGTTCCGTAAGGAAAGAAGAAGGTAGCAACCTTCAAACCTGAGGACTATGTAATTGTCAGGGGAAAGAAGGTGTTGTTTTACAGTATTAACATAAATGATGTATTGGAATGAACTGAAAATATTGCAGACGACCAGTACACAATCAAGTTTAAGTCCTTGGAGAATATGAAAAGCTGGTTAGCTCCTCTCCTATCTGATGGTACTCGTAGGTGGATCGAAACTGGAGTGCAAATTGAGAAGATAGACCTCAATGTGGCCACAAGGTACTGGTTTGGCTTCATGTTTGCACCATTAAGCCATCACAGAATGAATCCATCCTCCGCCACACAAAGGCGGCTTGTCTTGGATCGATCATTGCACGAAAGTGCATAAATTTGGGCATGATCATTACACAAGAAATGGCCATGAGGGCCAAGTAACGCCAAACCTCTCCCCCTTTCCCGGTGTTGATCACTGAAATGTGCAGATGGGCTTAAGTGCCCCGTGATAAGAAAAAGGATGTGGAAGTGATTCCCACCTCCTGTACCGACATTCGACGGATAGAGGCTGAGTATTTGAAAAATGAGGCCAAGAAGAAGAAGGCAGCCCCGATGGACTCTTCACCGGTTGTTGATACTGAGACACTACCTACAGAGGCAGTATAGCCTACTTCGGCCTCCGGGCCTTTAGGTATATCTAGCACTGCCCCTTCCATGACTCCTAGTTCCTTTATAGCTCTCTTGCCTCCTAGGTCTGTTGCTACTGTTGCTGCTGCTTCCTGACCTCCACTCACCCAGGCTACGATAGTTCGGATTAGGCATCTAGCCCATTCTACTGTGAGGCATGCCTCCAGGCTTGAGGCCACCATCCCTAAGATTATTGAGAAGGTCTTCACTGCTGCTGTTACACCTCTTAGTATGTCTATTGATGCCCTTGTAGCTTGAATAACGGTGTGTACGCGAGGCCAAGGGGCCACTAATGAGATGACTGCTCTAAAGGCCACAATTGCTGAGCTATGTGGACCAGCTGAAGTCCATATATATGTCCATGATTTTCGGACTATAGAGATCCCCGATATGCCAGCTGATACAGAAGTGCCTCCGGCTACCACCGGAGATGAGGTTCGAGTAGAAAAGGTGGTTGCTGCTGAGTCTAAGGCTGAGACTGATGCGGAGCAGCTTGGTGTCGATGAGGAAGCTACTTATGAGGGCCTTACAGAGGTTGAGGAGGCTATGGTATATTCAACTATGCAAATTTCATTGGCAGATACCACCATGGCTGGATCTAGTGTTGCTGCTACTCCGGGCACTGATGCCAGGATTAGAATGCCACACCATGCACTGATGCCCCGACAGATGGAGCGACTGTACATGTAGACAAGACCTTTCTTTACCTCCCTCTTTGTCATTTTTATTAACTTTTATTATTTTGTTGCATTTGAGGACAACTGCCTTTTTATTTGTGGTGGGGGTGAGGTATTCCCATACCTACCTCTTGTGATCATCTTTTGTATATATTATTGGGTTTTTGTGTTTAAATTATGTTTTGATATTGTGTTGTGGATGTTTGAGCTTATGGCTCTTTGTTTTGAATACAAATGGTTTATGACCAGTTCTAAAAATTTTGCCACCTCTTGTGTGTGATTGTGGTTATTCTTGTGCAAATTTGAGTATCAGTCATGATCAATACCGATGACTTGAATAGTGCTCTTAATCAAACAAAAATGAATGTGCGGCTACAATGAGGCCAAATGAAGTTCCATAGATAATGTGTGAACTTTGTCTATCTTGTTGTAACTAGCCAATTATTGAATGAGTCTCTTGTGATGAACATTGCACACTAGAGAAAGTGTGGAGTCTTGTTTTATATTGGTGCCAATGCCTTGTGTGATGACCTTACCGTGAACCTTGTGTGATGACACCTATAATTTGCCCCGTTGGTCCAGTTGACTAAGTGATGCAAGCTCTTGAAATGATCTTAGGCAACAACTTTTAACAGTAAAACAATTTGACAATATACCTCTTTTGTGGTCAACCTTGTGAGATGTGTGAACTTTACTTGAACCCCTTTGAGCTTTATCCTTTTCATGGAAGAAACTTGAGAAAATGTGACATCTCATTATCCATTCACCCAAAATCCTCATGAAGTGTGGTTTGTTTGAATAGCCAACTTAGGCCAAAAGCCTAAGTTGGGGGTGTGGTGAAAAGAGGAGGTAAATCAAGTAGTGTGAAGAAGTCCCCCTTGATCCATGGACTTGAAAAATATGGAACCCCTCCATACAAAAAAAAAAGAGAATGAAAAGAAGAAAAAAAAAAGAAAAAAAATGAAGAAGTTGTGAAATAACATTATGAAAGTTGAAAAAGAAATGGGGTGTCCAGTATTTCTTGAGAAGTGAATAATGGGGTAAATTTTGAGCATGAGTGAAAATGTTGAAAAAAAGGGAAGAAAGTGATGTTCATACCACAGTTCATGAGGATAGCAGCACTGAGCCTAAATGACCATACCTTTACACTTAGCCCCGTTACAATTTTTGAAAAGACCTTTTTTATCTTGAGTGAGCTGAAGCTAATGTTGATTGGAAAATAAGGCCAAACCTATGGGTGAAGTCATGCATGTGTTCATCTTTGTGAGTGTGAAAGTTTTATGTGATTCCGGAGCTATAAAGTTTTGAACAATTGTGTGTGAATATGGAATTATCTTTGTTGGGTGGGCTTTTGAGCACCTTTGTTCAGCTTGAACTTGCATTTAATGCAAGTATTGTGAACTTGAGAATCCTTGATAATGGTTAGTCACAACTTGAAACTTTGAGTGCACAATTGATCCTTGCATGAGTAAGTTGAGTCTTGTTGTGTGCATTCATGATTGAGTCTTTTGTAGCACTGTTTGAGACATCCTTTTTGAACTGCTGAACTTGAGTTTTACTTGAGGACAAGCAAAAGTTTACGTTGGTAGTGTTGATGAGTCCGAGATTTGGATTCATTTAGGGCTATATTTATATATATTTAGTGTCCTCAAATGCTTATTTTATGCCAATAACTGATGTAAAACCCTTGACTTTCAGGTTTATGAATTGAGGAACAAGCAAGGACACTAACAAGCAAAAAGGAACAAAACAGGCTCAAAGAATGAAGAAAGGCAAGCCTGGTGATCGCCAAGTCCACTTGGCAAGTCGCCGGATGGCTACTTGACTACCTAAAGTTCCACTGTGCCAAGCCCTGAAGGAAATAACAAAGTTGGCAAGAGAAAGGAGAAGCCGGTGGATTGCGAAGTGGTTCCGCGATGCAGTGTTAGATCGCCCAAAGTTACAGACCTTGAGGATGCTGAATGCCAAGGCAAAAGGGCGATGAAAGTGACCAAAGGGCGGCTAGCAGAGCCCAACTTACTTCATCCAGTTACTCTTAGCAGTCTTTAATACATTTAATAAGATAAATGAAACAGACTTTTCAAACTCTACTATCTATCTATGAAGCCTCTAACTGACAAAAATGGAAGTCGGGACAAGACCCACGACATCCTAACAACTAATATAACTGAAAGGTAAATGAAATCCTCTAGAAGCAAGGAGACTCACCATAGCTAACTCGAACTCCATGTGGTATTAACGAAGCTCCTGTTGATGATCTTGAATACATGAATCTGCATCATGAAAGGATGCAGGCCAAATGGCTTAGTACATGGAATGTACGAGCATGTAAGGGGAATTCTAAAGCATAACATAAGCTTGAAACTTGATAAAAAGGTAAACATACTTCCCTCTTTTCAAACTTACTCAACTCAAGGAATACTCAGAAATACTCAAGGATAAAGCAATAGTAAAAGATGCAATATATATGGAAAGCTATAAAATTGTAGATAGCAACTCAATGTATTGAAAAATACAATAATACTCAATGTGTATATAAAAATACAATATAACTCTGTGGGAGTTTCTCTAACTGACAACCACCACTACGCGCCTAAGTGATGATACATCGTCTTGCCCACGCTACCAGAACTGTCCTATACTTTACCGTCATATATAATGCCATAACTAAGTGGATCCACTAGTATATGCTAAAAAGCACTAAGAAGTCATTAGAAAAGTATGATTCTTTTTACCCATGATGGCTACATGGTTTATGGAGACTTGAGTTATTATGAACTCGCGTCCCCATATTGGTGTTCAATACTACTCCCAAAATATACTCTGCTCATATGTTTTAAAAACAAAACTCTTTCTGTGATTTGAGATAATTACTCAAAAACTAGCTCCAAGACTCTCTTGGAAATTCATGTTTCCTTTCTTGTTCAAATGTGAAAACATTTTAACTCTTGGGAATACTTAGTTCCTGTATAATCTTTGAGGAAAATGAACTTTATTCTTACTCTTTACTCAACTCAAAGCTTAAGTCTTAAAAAAAAGTTAAAACATTTGTAAAAGACTTCTTAAAATATGGTTCATGCCGAATTATGGACGTGAACGACTCAATGCAAGGTTTTCAGTAACCATAGATAGAACTCAATACTTGGAAATCAAGAACTTCAAAGATACTACTCATTTCAAGACTGCTTAACTCAGAGGGTTCATGCAGAATTATGAGCATGAACTACTCAACTCAAGGACTCAAAGATACTTCTCATCTCAAGACTGTTCGACGTATAGGGTTCATGCGAAATTATGGGCATGAACCATTCAACTCAAGGACTTCATGGGTAACATGTAATAGTCCCATGATTAGAAATAAAATCTCAAAGGGGATTAGGAACTCAATACTCAAGACTTAGAACTTGAAGATACTACTCCTCTAAAAGGGACTCAACTAATGGAGTTCATGCGGAAGTTATGGGCATGAACGACTCGACTCAAGGGTCGAAATATCAATAAGGAACTCATGTATACAACTCTTCTCATTCTCATACTTATTTCCTCTAAACTTAACTAAAATTGATGATGGATATCAAAGAATTCACAATTGAACTCAAAGGCCTCCTTGAACTTTACTTTTAACTCTCTCTTGAATGTGAATTATGAATTCAAGAGTTATGGTTCCTGATATGAAGGATATTGTGATGACAAAATAGACTCACGAATATATTCTCCTCACTCTCATACTCACTTGTTCGAGTCTTGAAACAAGTTATTAGAAATTGTAGAAGATTCCTCAAAGGACTCAAAGGGGCTTTCTCAAAAATGTTTGAGAGAACTCTCAAAACTTGACTCTCAACTCTACCTTGAATTTGATTTATGAATTCAAGGTTGTGATTTGTGATAGAAAAGATCTTGTGATGTTTAGGAGTGTTTTTAGATAGTTAAACATGAGAAACGGTTGAAAAACACCGTCTATGGAGAAAGTCCATGACGCGGAGATGAATTAAAATGTTTGGTCGAAAGAGTTTTTGGAAAAGTGGAGTCCGCGACGTGGAGAGAAAATTTTCACACTGAAGGAACAGGTCGCAGACCTGGTACCTATTCCTTGTCTGATTTTTTTTCTTCCTCATTTTCTAACCCCAATTCGCCTAAATTTAATTCTTCTTCTCAATTTCTCTTTAGATTCAGATACCCCATACATGTACCCAAAAATCTAATCAAACACAACTCTAAAATCGACTCGATTTCCCAAGAACTCATCAATCTCATCTTAACTGAAAAACGAAAGCCAATTTCAAGAACACAATTCAAAAACATCAAACCTTCATCTTTCTAGAACGAATTTAACGCTAAAATTAATATGATTGACGTATGGGTGAACAAACCCAACACTATGGAAGCTTACATACCTCTTAGAAATTAAACCCATGGCGAAAATCCGCAACAAAACGCTACTATCGACGAACGCTTTGATCCTCTCCTCTTTTCTCTTCCTTTCTCTTCCTGAACTCTCAACTAAAACCCTAGGCGTATATTAGGATAATAAAACTGAACCTACTCAGATTAGACCCCTAAAACCTTACTAAAAACGAATTAAATCTGATTGGGTGAGGAAAATACCAAAATACCCCTTACAATTTTCGGGTACCTTTCCTTATTTGGACAACCTGACTTCAAAAGGGCATATCTCACTCATCCGACCTAGAAATTTAGCAAACTCGGTGGCATTTGAAAGATAATTCAAAGACCTTTCATTTTCCATCTCATGGAACACCTAACTCATCTTGTACTGAGAGTTATGTTTGTTTGAAGTTGACCCGAACTCATAAATTAAGCATAACTTGCAAAATTTCATATTTTGCTATTTCCAATTTAGTTCTTTTAGGAACTCAGGGTGCTACATCTAGTGAGCTTAACACTTAAGAAATTTTAAATTCCTCGGTAAAATCCTACTTAACACGAAGGGTGGTTTGAGTCTTAGCTCAAATTTTTCCAGGGTGTTATATTTCACTCCTCTAAATGTTGTGGTCCGAAAGATAATACCAGACACTATTGGTCATTTACTCTATAAAATTTGATGGGCACCATTTTGACTTTATATTGTTCGATAATTAGTGTCATGGTGCGATATTTTGATATTTAGGGATTAGAGAGCTGATTTTTGTGGTCAATATGCAAAATTACATGTTGAACAATTAATATTACACTGTCTAAAGATCATCAACATTTGTTTAAAAATTAAAGAAAACTAGACTTATAATTGTACTACATTAATTTCAATATATTTATAAGTTATCTTATAAATTAAACTGAGCTATATATTTATCTAAATTTTTAATTAGCTTAATTGAACTTTTTATATTTTGTTGATCCGGTTACAAGAATACATATCGATAGAAACTTGTCTAGGTTAAATGGATCATGTTTTTGTGTGCTAATCTTACCACTAAAACAATAACCACTAAAACAATAAATATTCATTTTAATCCCACCTAAATATGTGTTGTACTGTTTCATCCAGTGTTGCGTAAACAAGGAATAATTATAAATAATAGAATGATTGTCTATCTTACTCCTCTAAATGTTGTGGTCCGGAAGATAATATCAGACACTATTGGTCATTTACTCTATAAAATTTAACGGGCACCATTTTGACTTTATATTGTTCGATAATTAGTGGAAAGGTGCAATATTTTGTTATTTAGGTATTAGAGAGCTGATTTTTATGGTCAATACACGAAATTACATGTTAAACAACTAATATTACATTGTCTAAAGATCATCAAGGTTTGTTTAAAAATTAAAGTTAACTAGACTTATAATTGTACTAATCAATTTCAATATATTTATAAGGTTTCTTATGAATTAATTTGGGCTATATATTTATCTAATTTTTTAATTAGCTTATTTGAATTTGTTACATTTGTTTTATCGAGTTAGAAGAATGTATATCGATTGAAACTTGTCTAGGTTGAATAGATCCTGTTTTTGTGAGCTAATCTTACCACTAAAGCAATAAATATTTATTTTAGTCTCGCCTAAATATGCGTTGTACTACTTCATCCAATATTGTGTGAACAAGGAATACTTATAACTAATAGAATAATTCTCTATTTCACTCCTCTAAATGTTGTGTTCTGAAAGATAATACCAGACACTATTAGTCATTTACTCTATAAAATTTAATGGACACCATTTTGACTTTATATTGTTCGATAATAAGTGGCAAGGTGCAATATTTTGATATTTAGCGATTAGAGAGCTGATTTTTGTGGTCAATATGCGAAATCACATGATGAACAACTAATATACATTGTGTAAAGATCATCAAGGTTTGTTTAAACATTAAAGATAACTAGACTTATAATTCTGCTACTTAATTTCACTATATTTATAAGGTATCTTACGAATTAATTTGGGCTATATATTTGTTAAATTTTTTAATTAACTTAATTTAACTTGTTACATTTTGTTGATCCATTTAAAAGAATACATATCGATCGAAACTTGTCTGTGTTGAATGGATCTTGTTTTTGTGAGCTAATCTTCCCACTAAAGCAATATATATTTATATTAGTCTCGCCTAAATATGTGTTGTACTATTTCATCTAATGTTGCATAAACAAGGAATACTTATAACTAATAGAATAGTTCTCTGTTTCACTCCTTTAAATGTTGTGGTCCGAAAGATAATACCAGAATCTATTGGTCATTTACTCTATAAAATGTAATAGGCACTATTTTGACTTTATGTTGTTCGATAATTAGTGTGGAGGTGCAATATTTTGATATTTAGGGATTAGAGAGCTGATTTTTGTGGTCAATAAGTGAAATTTCATGTTGAACAACTAATATTACATTGTCTAAAGATCATCAAGGTTTGTTTAAAAATTAAAGATAACTAGACTTATAATTGTACTACACAATTTCAGTATATATATATATATATATATAAGGTTTCTTATGAACTAATTTGCTATATATTTATCTAAATTTTTAATTAGCTTAATTGAACTTGTTACATTTTGATGATCCTGTTAGAAGAATACATATCGATCGAAACTTTTCTAGGTTGAATGAATCATGTTTTTATGAGTTAATCTTACCACTAAAGTAATAAATATTTATTGTAGGGCCCGCCTAAATATGTGTTGTACTATATTTTCCCATGTGGCGTAAACAAGGAATACTTATAACTACTAGAATAGTTCTCTATGTCACTCCTCTAAATGTTGTGGTCCGAAAGATAATACCAGACACTATTGGTCATTTACTCTGTAAAATTTAATGGGCACCATTTTGACTTTTATTGTTCGATAATTGGTGGAAAGGTGCAATATTTTGATATTTATGAATTAGAGAGCTGATTTTGTGGTTAATACATGAAATTACATGTTAAAAAATAATATTATATTGTGTAAAGATCATCTAGATTTGTTTAAAAATTATAGATAACTAGACTTAAAAATTAAACTACTCTATTTTAATATATTTAAAAGGTTTCTTATGAATCAATATGGGCTATATATTTATCTAAAATTTCAATTAGCTTAATTGAACTTGTTACATTTTGTTTATCCAGTTAGAAGAATACATATCGATCGAAACTTGTCTAGGTTGAATGGATCATGGTTTTGTGAACTAATCTTACCACTAAAGCAACAAATATTTATTTTAATCCCGCCTAAATATGTGTTGTACTATTTCATCCAATGTTGCATAAACAAGGAATACTTATAACTAATCAAACTGTTCTCTATTTCACTCCTCTAAATGTTGTGGTCTAAAACGTAATACCTGACACTATTGGTCATTTACTCTATAAAATTTAATGGGCACCATTTTGACTTTATATTATTCGATAATTAGTGGAAAGGTACAATATTTTGAAATTTATGAATTAGAGGGCTGATTTTTGTGGTCAATACGCGAAATTACATGTTGAACAACTAATATTACATTGTCTAAAGATCATCAAGATTTGTTTAAAAATTAAAGATAACTAGACTTAAAATTGTACAACGCAATTTCAATATATTCAAAGATTTCTTATGAATTAATTTGGGCTATATATTTATCTAAAATTTCAATTAGCTTAATTGAACTTGTTACATTTTGTGTATCCAGTTAGAAGAATACATATCGATCTAAACTTGTCTAGGTTTAATGGATCATATTTTTTGTGAGCTAATATTACCACTAAAGCAATAAATATTTATTTTAGTCTCTCCTAAATTTGTGTTGTAATATCTCATCGAATGTTGTGTAAACAAGGAATACTTATAACTAATAGAATTGTTCTCTATTTCACTCCACTAAATATTGTGGTCCGAAAAATAATACCAAACACTATTGATCATTTACTCTATAAAATTTGATGGGCACCATTTTGACTTTATATTGTTCGGTAATTTGTGGCAAGATGCAATATTTTGATATGTAGGGATTAGAGATCTGATTTTATGGTGAATACGCGAAATTACATGTTGAACAACTATTATTACATTGTTTAAAGATCATCACTATTTGTTGTAAAATTAAAGATAACTAGACTTATAATTGTACTACTCAATTTCAATATATTTATAAGGTTTCTTATGAATTAATTTGGGCTATATATTTATCTAAATTTTATTTAGCTTAATTGACTTGTTACAATTTGTTGATCGAATTAGAAGAATGCATATCTATTTAAACTTGTCTAGGTTGAATGTATCTTGTTTTTGTCAGCTAATCATACCACTAAAGCAATAAATATTTATTTTAATCTCGCCTGTGTTGTACTATTTCATCCAATGTTGCATAAATAAGGAATACTGATAACTAATAGAATAGTTCTCTATTTCACTCCTCTAAATGTTGTGGTCTGAAAGATAATACCAGACACTATTGGTCATTTACTCTATAATATTTAATGGGCACCATTTTTTCTTTATATTGTTTGATAATTAGTGGAAAGGTGCAATATTTTGATATTTTGGTATTAGAGAGCTGATTTCTATGGTCAATACGCGAAATTACATGTTGAACAACTAATATACATTGTCTAAAGATCATCAAGGTTTGTTTAAAAATTAAAGATAACTAGACTTATAATTGTACTACTCAATTTCAATATATTTATAAGGTTTCTTATAAATTAATTTGGGCTATTGTAACGACCTCTTCCCATCATTATGGAAAAGAAATCGGGGAAAATTTTTTGGCCGAAAAACTTTTTCGTAGTAACTTGAGAAGTCCTAGCATAGTCCAGATTCAGAAAAAATCAGAGTCAGTGAGTTCTAGGAAGATCTGATAACGAATTACAGATCTAATTCGGGGGAGTAGAACTCATTAAGGAACCCGTGCAATTTTACAGAATCGAATTCGGGTGAGTAGAACTCCCGAAACTGATCTTAGCGTGAACGGTTAGTTTATGAGTGTCATGGGATGAAGGTGTGTTGTGAAATGGGGGTTTGGAACTCTTAATTTGACTCACTATTTTCATGCAAGCCGCCAGGGTAGGATTATCTCCTCTAGGGCGGGATTATTCCCGCCACGGCGGGGCCGTTGTGGCGGGATGGGGGCCGCCATAGCGGGTCAGCCGTGACTTAAGTCAGAAATAAACCTCAAAAATGCTATTATTCTCCAATATTCATCTTAAGAGTTAGGAGACAACCCTATGTGATTTCTTGGTAGTTTTTCATGAAATTTGGTGCTAAAGGTAAGGTTTTTACTTTCCTAATCCATTTTTCGATCCATAGATCTTAGAATCTTGGTCATATATTGTAGGTGGAGGGATTGAACAATTTTGGATGGTGGGACAAACCCTAGCTGCACCTTATGATCATAATTTGGGTCTTGGGTTATTGGGTTTGTCATAATCCAGATAAATTAGATTTAAATTATTGATCCCCGTATTGACTTGTTTGTTTGTAGACCTAGAACAAGCGGAAAGAATCCAGAAAGGGAAGAATCAAGTTTCTTAGGAGGATTAAAGCTTGGTTTCGAGGTAGGTGATGATTGTGATTTCATGTTGTTGTGTTGTATGTTAGTAATTACTTCATTATATTGCATATATGTATGCGAATGTTGCATTATTGATCAAACTAATCGTAAATAAGTATGAATGGATTAGTGTACGCCTTGAATCAACACTTGATTATATGATTATGAGAATGTTCATTGTGATTGTGGCTTGTTGAATCGATCGGGTGTTACGTTCCAACACACTAACTTGGATCGGGTGCCACATTTCGGCGCATATATGGGATCGAGTGTCACGTCCAGCACAGTAACTTGGATCGGGTACCACGTATCAGTACACTAACAATTTGGGTGTTAGTTCCATGAGAGGACTATTAACTTGTCATATAGATTGATTATTGAGAATGTGGAATTGTACATTATCCGGAAATAATGTCTGATATTGTATATGTTCGGTATATGGCTGTTTTATTATGTTGTGGTTACTTTTATATGTTTCAGTTATTGAAATAGTTGCGTGATCTTACCACTACACTATGGTTGTGTACTGATACTGTACTTGCTCTTTATTTGTTGACTATAGGACATCTTCAGGCGGCTGCTGACAAACCTCGTTTAGAAGACCAGTGGTCGATTCGAATTCAATGGTGACCTAGTTCTTCCAGGCTACCATGAGTTCTCCTTTTGCTCAATGTTTCCTTGTTAGAGTTTTGGTACATTGACTTTCAGGTTGTAGGCATTATATTCACATTTGTTTGTTAGAATTTTTGGAGTTTATGGGAACTCCCTATTTTTCCTTTTCTTAGACATTTAAACCTACTTCCATATCTTTTAATGTTTAGTTCTTGGGTTAGTTGATTAGTATTAATGGTTCTCCCACCGGAGGGTTAGTGTGGGTGCCAATCACGACGATCTGGGTCGTGACAAAGTTGGTATCAGAGCCCTAGGTTCATTGATCTCATTGTACTAAAATGAGTCTAGTAGAGTCTTGCGGAACGGTACAGAGACGTTTGTACTACTCTTTAAGAGGCTATATGACTTTAGGAAAAACTCATTTCTTTCTACTTATTTCATGCTACGTCTTGAATCCAATTGGTCTCTAGGTGATACCAATTGGTATCTGAATTCCTTCATTCTATGCCGCATCTGGTTAGTTATTGAGTTGTAAAGGTGGAAACAAAAACACCATCAATAGAAAAATGTGCCCTTAGAAATAGGTATGTTCCCTAACTCACTGTGGGCATGTAATGATTAGAGACGAACATGGGGTTTTGTTATGTTCTTAAGGTTGAAACCTTTATTCTTCTTGGGTACTGAATCTGAAGATTCTTAAGATTTTCTTGCTGATTGTCGTGAGCTGTTTCATAAGATGGATAAGGTAGAGTGATTTGACGTTGAGTTTATGATATATCAATTCAAGGGAGACACCAAATATTGGTGGTGGTCTCATATTGAGTGCCGCCTAGTAAATGCACTACTCATGACTTGGGAAACATTTTATAACTTACTGTATAGAGAAGTATATACCCTGAACTTTAAGGGATAGAAGGAGAGATGAGTTCCTGAATATAGAGCAACATAATGTATTTGTTGCAGCCTTTAAGGCAAAGGTTTGTGTTTTATCTAAATATGGTACTCCACTTTGCTTCAGTCTAGAAAAGCAAATTTGTCATTTTGTGAAGGGATTAAGGTCAAATTTGCAGATTCAAGCTTATTGGTGGCTGCTTTAGCAAAATATTTTCAGGAAGTGGTTGATTTTGTGACAGGGGTAGAAGGTGGTGAAGTTAGAAGACTTTGCCAAGGTGACAACATTCAAGAAGTTTTGTAAGGGAAGTCTAGATAATGAACACCATTACTTTGGAAAATGCATTTAGTATTGTTGTCATAACATGTATGCGTTGCTTAGAAGATGATGAAATTATGTTGCGACAAGTGAAGTTAGAATATCTACTGCGATCTCCTAGATTGAGTGTACATTAAAGAGGGTCATGATATGACCACTACAATAGCAACGATGCTTACTTGGTTAAGTTATTAAGTGTGTTAAAATTGTGGAAAACCTGGCATATGAGAAGGAAATTAGCAAGGCGTGGAGGCCGGGGAAATGATAACGCAGGCAGAGGTACAGTAAAACCAGGCAGGGAAGTCACCCGTCATGATGACAGGGTTAAGTGTTATGTCTTTTCGGGCAAGACCGAGGCGGAGACGTTTGATGCAGTGATCACATGTACTATTCTTGTCTGTGACCAGATGGCTAATATGTTATTTGATCCGAGTTCTACTTATTCTTATGTGTCAGTTTAGTTTGCCTTGGGATATGATATGATTTGTGATATACTTGATGCCCCCATCCATGTTTTTACCCCCCATTGGAGAATCTGTCATAGTCACCCATGTCTATCGTGCTTGTCCTATCATGTTTATGGTTTTTAGACTTGGGCTGATTTGGTTATTTTGGATATGATTGACTTTGATATAATGTTAGGCATGACTTGGTTGTCCCCCTATTATGCTGTGTTAAATTGTAATACAAAATCTATCCCCGATAGGAAAAAATTAGAGTGGAAAGGGGTGTACAAGCCTAAGCTAGCTAATATCATATCTTCCATTCGGGCTAGGAAACTGGTAGAGTGGGTTGTTTGGCTTATTTGGCTCATATTCAGGATGTTGAGGATGAGTCTCCCTCTATTGAGTCTATTCATGTGGTGTCAAAATTTAGAGAAATATTTCCTACTTATTTTCCTGGTATGCCTCCGTATAGGGATATACATTTCTGCATTGATTTAGAACCTGGTACCTACCCTATTTCTATCCCTCCATATCGTATGGCTTAGGTAGAGCTGAGAGAGCTTAAGGTTCAAATCCAAGAACTACTTGATAAGGATTTCATCTATCCTAGTGCTTCCCCATGGGGTGCTCTTATCTTGTTTGTTAAGAAAAAGAACGGTAGTATGAGGATATGCATAGATTACTGGCAATTGAATAAGGTCACTATTCGAAACAAGTACCCATTGCCTCGAATAGATGATCTTTTTGACCAGTTGCAAGGTGCATCAGTTTTCTCTAAGATTAATCTAAGGTCTGGTTATCATCAGTTAAAGATTAGGCCCAAGGATGTGCCCAAGACGGAGTTTAGGACCCACTATGGGCACTACGAGTTTCTAGGTATGTCGTTTGAGTTGACAAATGCGCCTACAACTTTCCTTAGTTTAATGAATGGGGTGTTCAAACCCTTTCTTGATTTGTTTTTGATAGTATTTATTGATGACATTTTGGTTTACTTAAAAAGTGAGGGAGAGCATGCTGACAATCTTCGTATTGTTCTGGGTGTTCTTGGGAAACAAAAGTTGTATGGAAAATTTTCTAAGTGTGAAATTTGGTTGATTTCAGTTGCCTTTTTGGGGCATGTAGTTTCAAGGGTAGGGATAATGGTAGATCCCCAAAAGATTGAAGCGGTTAATAATTGGGTTCGGCCTAGCTCTTTGAATGAAGTTAAGAGTTTTGTGGTGCTCACTAGCTACTATCGTCGATTTGTGAAGAACATTGGTTCTATTGCCATGCATTTAACTAGGTTGACCAAAAAGGACGTACTGTTCGAATGGACCAAAAAATGTGATGAGAGCTTTCAAAAGCTCAAAACTCTTTTGAGCACAACATTTATTCTAGCACTACTGGTGGAAGGTAAAGATTTTATTGTTTATTGTGATCCTTTCCATTCTGGTTTGGGTGCTCTGTTAAAGCAGGATTAGAATGTTATAGCTTATGCATTGCGGAAGTTGAAGGTGCATGAGAGGAATTACCCAACACATGATTTAGAGTTGGCAGCGGTGGTGTTTAGTCTTAAGATCTGGCGGCATTACCTCTATGGTGTCAAGTGTGAGGTTTCTACTAATCATCGTAGTCTACAACATGTATTCACTCAAAAGGATATGAATCCGAGACATAGAATGTGGATGGAGCTCCTTAAGGAATATGATGTGACCATTCAATACCATCCGGGTAAGAGTAATGTAGTGGTAGACGCTTTGAGTCGAAAAGCGGTGAGTATGGTTAGTCTTGCTCTCTTGTGTGTATCCAAGTGATTTCTGGCAAAGGAAATTCAAACCTTGGAGGCTAAGTTCATACAGTTGGGCATCTCAGAGAAAGGTGGGGTGTTATCTAGCATTGAGGTGACGACCATATTCATTAATGAGATCAAGGCCAAACAGTTTGAGGATGAGAATTTGAATGAGCTCAAAAAGAAGACAGCGTCTGGCAAAGGACAAAAGACCACTCTTGATACTGGGGGTGTGCTCAGTTTTAAAGGAAGGATTTGTGTTGCTCGAGTAGATGACTTGATTCAGAGTTTGTTGACAGAATTTCATGGTTCACGATATTCTATTCATCTGGGTGTGACCAAGATGTACCGAGATTTGAAGCGACTTTATTGGTGGTCTGGCATGAAGAAGGACATAGCTGAGTTTGTGGCTAAGTGCTAAACCTGTCAGCAAGTGAAGTATGAACAAAGGCCTGCAGGGTTGCTTCAGAAAATGCCGATTCTGGAATGGAAGGTGAAAAGGATAACTATGGATTTTGTGGTTGGTCTTCCCTAAACTTTGGAAAATTTTGATTTTATCTGGGTAGTGGTGGAAGGATTGACAAAGTCAGCCCATTTTATTCAGGTCAGAATAGATTATAATGCTCAATAATTGGCTAATCTGTATGTAAAAGAGATAGTAAGGCTGCACGGGGTGCCCCTTTCTATCATCTCAGCTAATGGTATGCAATTCACATCCAAGTTTTGGAGGAAATTACATGATGAATTAGGCACATAACTCACTTTTAGTTCAACTTTCAATCCACAGACGGATGGGCAGTCAGAGAGGACTATTCAAGTGTTAGAGGACATGTTAAGGGCATGTGTGATTGACTTTAGAGGACATTGGGATAAGTTTCTACCTTTGTGTGAGTTCTCCTATAATAATAGTTATCACTTAGGCATAAATATGTCACGGTTAGAGGCACTCTATGGGGGGGGGGATGTAGATCACCCATAGGATGGTTTGAGGTTGAAGATATGAAAACTTTGGAGGTTGAGTTAGTGAAGGATGCTCAAGATAAGGTGAGAAGCATCCAAGCTAAGCTTTTAGCAGGCCAGAGTAGACAGAAAAAGTATGCATACCATAAGGTAAGAGACATGGAATTTCAGACTGCTGAGAAAGTTCTTTTTCAGGTGTCACCTACGAAAGGGGTGATGAGATTTGGCAAGAAGGGCAAGCTTATTCCTTGATACATTGGTCCATTTGAGAATCTTGACTATATAGGACCGGTAGCATATAGATTGTCTCTACCTCCTAACCTATCGGGAGTTCATCCAGTGTTTCATGTGTCCATATTGAAGAGATATCATGGTGACGGGGATTACATTATAAAATGGGACTTAGTGTTGCTAGACAAAGAGCTTCAGTAGGAGGAGGAACCGATTGCAATTCTTGATCGTGATGTCCAGAAGCTGAGGACCAAAGAAATTAAGTCCGTGAAAGTTCAATGGAAACATCGTCTAGTTGAGGAAGCTACTTGTGAAATCGAGAAGGACATACAAGATAAGTATCCCATGTTGTTCATTGATTCAGGTACTACTCCACCCTTACTTCAGCCTATTTTTTCTAAGTTTGTTACTCGGGGACGAGTGATGGGTAAATTGGTATCTATTGTAACGACCTATTCCCGTCCTTATAGAAAAGCCATCCGGGAAAAATTTTGGGCTAGAAAACTTTTTCGTAGTAACTTGAGAATTCCTAGCATAGACTAGATTTGGATAAAATTGGAGTCAGTGAGTTCTAGGAAGATCTGGTAACGAATGAGAGATCTAATTATGAATTTGATCACATGAGTAGATAGCTAAAATGTTAAGGAACCGGTGCAACTTTACGGAATGGAATTAAAACGAGTAGAACTCCTCTCGAAACTGATCTTAGCATGAATGGATAGTTTCTGAGTGTCATGGGATGAAGGTGTGTTGTGAAATGGGAGTTTGGAACTCTTTGTTCGACTCACTGTTTCTGTGCAAGCCGCCAGGGTGGGATTATTCCCGCCACGGCGAGGCCGCTGTGGTGGGATGTGGGTCGCCATAGAGGGCCAGTCGCGAGTTAAGTCTGAAATAAACCCCAAAAACATCATTATTCTGCAATCTTCATTCTTAGGAGTTAGGAGATGACCCCAGGCAATTTCTTGACAGTTTTCCATGAAATTTGGTGCTAAAGGTAAGGTTTTCACTCCCCTAATCCGTTTTTCGATCCGTAGAACTTAGAATCTTGATCATATATTGTTGGAGGAGGGATTTGAACTGTTTTGGATGGTGGGAAAAGCCTTAGCAGCACCATAGGATCATAATTTGGGTCTTGGGTTATTGAATTTGTCGTAATCCGGGTAAATTAGATCTAAATTATTAATCCATGTATTGAATTGTTTGTTTGTAGACCTAGAACAAGTGGAAATAATCCGGAAAGGGAAGAATCAAGTTTCTTAGGAGGATTCAAGCTTGGTTTCGAGGGAGGTGATGGTTGTGATTTCATGTTGGTGTGTTTATGTTGTAATTACTTCATTATAATGCATGTATGTATGCAAATGTTGCATTATTGATCACACTAATCGTAAATGAGTATGAATGGATGATTGTATGCCATGAATCAACACTTGATTGTATGATTATGAGAATTTACATTGTGATTGTAATTGTGGCTTGTTGAAAGGATCGGGTGTTATGTTCCAACACACTAAGTTGGATCAAGTGCCATGCTCCGACGCATATATGGGATTCGGTGTCACGTCCGGCACACTAACTTGGATCGGGTACCACGTACCGGTACACTAACAGTTTGGGTGTGGGTTCCATGAGAGGACCATTGACTTGCCATAGATATGTATTATTGAGAATGTGGAATTGTGCATTGATCCTGAAATAATGATTGATATTGTATATATTCGGGATATGCCTGCTTTATTATGTTGTGGTTACTTGTATATGTTTCACTTATTGAAATAGCCGCGTAATCCTACCAGTACACTGTGGTTGTGTACTAATATTGCACTTGCTCTTTCTTTATTGAGTACATGACATGTTCAGGCGGCTACTAACAAACCTTGTTTAAAAGACCAATGATCAATTCGAAATCAAGGGTGAGCCAGTTCTTCCAGGCTACCACGAGTTCTCCTTTTGCTCAGTCCATCTTATTCGGACTTAGATTAGTTCTTTTGAAATTCGTATGTTTAATTAGGTTGTACCCATTTTCTTTAGAGTTATGGTTCCTTGTTAGAGTTTTGGTACATTGACTTTCAGGTTCTAGGCATTATTTCCGCATTTGTTTGTTAGACTTTTTGGAGTTTATGGGAACTCCCTATTTTTCCTTTTCTTAGACATTTAAACCTGCTTCTGTATCTTTAAATGTTTACTTCTTGGGTTAGTTGATTAGTATTAATGGTTCTCCCTCCGAAGGTCTAGTGTGGGTACCAATCACGACGGTATGGGTTGTGACAACTATATATTTATCTAAATTTTTAATTAGCTTAATTGAACTTGTTACATTTTGTTGATCCAGTTAGAAGAATACATAGTGATGGAAACTTGTCTAGGTTGAATGGATCATGTTTTTGTGAGCTAATATTACCACTAAAGCAATAAATAGTTATTTTAGTCCCGCTTAAATATGTGTTGTACTATATCATTCAATGCTGTGTAAACAAGGAATACTTATAAGTTATAAAATAGTTCTCCATTTCACTCCTCTAAATATTGTGGCCCGAAAGATAATACCAGACACTACTGGTCATTTAATCAATAAAATTTAATGGGAACCATTCTGACTTTATATTGTTCGATAATTAGTGGCAAAGTGCAATATTTTCATATTTAGGAATTAGAGAGCTGATTTTTGTGGCCAATACGCGAAATTACATGTTGAAAAACTAATATTACATTGTCTAAAGATCATCAAGATTTGTTTGAAAATTAAAGATAACTAGACTTAAAATTGTACTACTCAATTTTAATAAATTTATAAGGTTTCTTCTGAATTAATATGGGCTATATATTTATATAAAATTTCAATTAGCTTAATTGAACTTGTAACATTTTGTTGATCCAGTTAGAAGAATACATATCGATCGAAACTTGTCTAGATTGAATGGATCATATTTTTGTGAGCTAATCTTACCACTAAAGCAATAAATATTTATTTTAGTCCCGCCTAAATATGTGTTGTACTATATCATCCAATGTTGCGTAAACAAGGAATACTTATAACTAATAGAATAGTTCTCTATTTCACTCCTCTAAATGTTGTGGTCTGAATGATAATACCAGACACTATTGATCATTTACTCTATAAAATTTAATGGGCACCATTTTGACTTTATATTGTTGGATAATTAGTGGCAAGGTGCAATATTTTGATATTTAGGGATTAGAGAGCTGATTTTTGTTGTGAATACACAAAATTACATGTTGAACAACTAATATTACATTGTATAAAGATCATCAAGGTTTGTTTAAAAATTAAAGATAACTAGGCTTATAATTGTACTACTCAATTTCAATATATTTACAAGGTTTTCTTATGAATTAATCTGGGCTATATATTTATCTAAAATTTTAATTATCTTAATTGAACTCATATATTTTGTTGATCCACTTAGAAGAATACATATTGAGTGAAACTTGTCTAGGTTTAATGGATTATGTTTTTTTCAAGATAATCTTACCACTAGAGCAATAAATATTTATTTTAGTCCCGCCTAAATATGTGTTGTACTATTTCATCTAATGTTGTGTAAACAAGGAATACTTATAACTAATAGAATAGTTCTCTATTTTCACTCCTCTAAATGTTGTAGTTCAAAAGACAATACCAGACACTATTGGCCATTTACTCTATAAAATTTAATGGGCATAATGTTGACTTTATATTGTTTGATAATTAGTGGCAAAGGTGCAATATTTTGATATTAGGGATTAGAGAGCTGATTTTTGTGGTCAATATGATAATTTACATTTTGAACAACTAATATTACATTGTTTAAAGGTCATCAAGGTTTGTGCAAAATTTAAAGATAACTAGACTTATAATTTTACTACTCAATTTCAATATATTTATAAGGTTGCTTATGAATTAATTTGGGTTGTATCTTTATCTAAATTTTTAGTTAGCTTAATTTAACTTGTTACATTTTGTTGATCTAGTTAGATGAATACATATTGATCGAAACTTGTCTAGGTTGAATGAATCATGTTTTTGTGAGCTAATCTTACCACTAAAACAATAAATATTTATTTTAGTCCTGCCTAAATATGTGTTGTACTATTTCATCCAATGTTGCATAAACAAGGAATACTTATAACTAATAGCATAGTTCTCTATTTCACTCCTCTAAATGTTGTGGTCCGAAAGATAATACCAGACACTACTGATCATTTACTCTATAAAATTTAATGGGCACCATTTTGACGTTATGTTGTTTGATAATTAGTGGCAAGGTGCAATATTTTGATATTTAGTGATTAGAGAGCTGATTTTTGCAGTCAATACGCGAAATTACCTGTTGAACAACTAATATTACATTGTATAAAGATCATCAAGGTTTGTTTAAAAATTAAAGATAAGTAGACTTATAATTTAAGAAGAAGTTGCACTACTCAATTTGAATATTTTTATAAGGTTTCTTATGTATTAATTTGGGCTACATATTTACCTAAATTTTAAATGGGCTTAATTGGACTGGTTAAATTTTTGAAAAATTTCCTAATTACACAATCATTTTTTACCCTATTTTCTATTATTTCTACTATTCCAAAAAATTACAAAAATCTCTTTTTCCATAATTTCTCTCACTTTTCCTTATACATCAATGTAAACTATCACCCTATTTTTTTTTCCTTTCTCCACACCTAAAATCAATCCATGGTATCACCAATTATCTCCATCACTCTTTCTTTTAAATTTCAAATATTTTCTCTTTATGATTTATCAATTGCAAGTTATTGAAGAGGTAGTTCTTCTTCATCTGTTTTTTTCTTTCCACTTCATCAAGTATCAATTTTTTTAATTATTTTTTTCGGATTTTTCATCTACAAATTTCATCGAAGAAGTATGCATCTTCAACTTTAAAATTGATTGTGGAAAAACGTCCAAAAAGGGGGAAGAGGTCGAGTTGTTAGTGGCTCCAGTAAGGACTTTGGGCCGAGATCCATGGGTGACATCATTATTGAAAGTGAAAAAAAAAGCTACGGGAGTTGATACAGAGCAAAAGATAAAGTGTAGAAGGATTTCTTCATCATATTTTTTTGCTTTAATAAAATTAGGTTGTTAACTTTTTTCCGATTTTTTGTTGTTTCACGATCTGACTTCCCGAGTCATGATGACACTTACTAAAATCCACCAGTAGGTAAGCTAACCTGTACCCAAAATGACAAGTAGTGAGTACAAGGGTAGAACTAAATATAAAATAACACTAACAATGATAAAAGATAGAAACGGAAAGCAAACCCAAAACTATATACAATAGATACCCTCCAGAACCTAGAAGTCACAAGTACGTACAGAGCTGTCTAACAAGAATAAATGCAAGTCCCAAAAGTGAACCATAACAAGCCATCTCAAAGGCAAAAGACAAGGTAACATAAGTACTTAAAGAGACAGGCTGATCCAAGACCCAAGTGTTCTCCCTTGTCACCGACATCCCCAAGTTGCAAAAGATGGCACGAACGATCACGACTGATATTTGGTATTAGGACCTATAGCATGACAAGACGTAGAGTGCAGAATGAGTACCAAAACAAGGTACTCAATAGGCATCATAGGCCGACTAAGCAAGAAAGGTAAAAACAATTAGAAAAGATAGAATCTAAACACCAATAGAGGTCAAAGTTGAGATGAAAAGAAGGAAAACGAGCATACCAAAAATAAATCTAAGTACATTTAAACTAAACCTAACAGGACCCCATATGCCTAGAAGGACACTCGTGCACAAGTTTAAATAAAACATGAATGGACAACCATAAGCTCGAAAGGTACACAGAATGTCTAAGTCAACAAGGTAGAAAAGTAATCCAAATTTGAATCCAAGAACTAGTCATTTACTAGCCCAGCTAGAAAGAGTGACAATCAACTCAGCCAGTCAACTCGTAGCGCAACTTACAAGAGTGACTATCAACCCAGGCTGCCCACGCATCCACTCTTCAATCGCCTATCTATCAACTGTGCCTCGGGAGCATGTCAACTCCATAGAGGATCTCAGATATCCAGGCCGCCTAGCCAGCCAGCCCACTCCCAAGGGTGTCAGCCGCCTGGGTAGAAAGAGTGTCTGGGGGCGTATCAACTCCAAAGAGGATCTCTAATAGGATCCATTCCATCATGGACCAACGTCCACCCTCAAATATATCATAAAAGGCTCTAAGTTGGAACCACTCAAATCCTAAGGAAGCATACAATCTTCGGTGATGCATCAAAGCCGCAAAAATAGGGAGATGAGACATAAAGGGTAGCAAGAAGCGCAAATTCCTAAGCTAAGGCTGGGTCTTCAAAGACCTAGTCCATCCAAAATGACGTCTAAGATATACCATAGTCGCAAGGTGCATGGGTATAAGGAAACACTAGTCTATCCTAAACTAAGGTCAAACATACTCCAAAAATAAGTAATCGAACAAGTAAATCCCATATCATTCTATAACAAACATACATCCCTCTATTAGCATGGTACTACCCTCTAAATAGGATTGATTAGCCCTAGATGATGGCTTCTAGCAAGAAAATAAGGAATAACTAGGTACCCGCCCTGAATGAAAACTCATCATCATGAATTCACACATTCATGCTCAATCTAATTAGAAAGGAAGTCGTAGTCTACTTGCAAGCCGACTGTGCACACTCCGAATAACAAGGCTTGAGCTTTTCCCTTTCGAATGACATCTAAACGTTGTCACATAATCAAAAATAGGATCACAACGTCAATATAGTCATTTAGACACCAAAATCACCCAAAAAGGAGACATACCAACTTTTAGAGTCAAACAAGAATTGTGGGATCCACGCCGGAAATTATGGAATTGACTCTGTCAAAAGGTCCTAATCTATCCCTTGAACTTATGTCCCAAAATAGAACACAATTTGAGGCACAAATATCATCTAACTTAACAACATAACAAAAACTCAATTTAAAAAGAAAGGCAGTAGATTCCACGATTTTTTTTACCTTTAACGGAGTTCCACCGACACAATATAATCATTCCACCACATAGCCCCGATAACAAAGAGTACGTGGAACTTTGAATCACCAAAAGCAGAGTTAAAAAGAGGGAGATATCGCTAAAATACTAAAGGGGCCAAGGCTGGCTTGCAACAAGCCTTATATAGGGAGGCTCGGTCGTTGGTAGCGTGCCAGCCCTTCGCGACCAGGAGGCCAGCCGTTGCGATCGTGATGCCTCAGCTGATAGCAAAGGGCTTGGCCTCCAAAACGTCGGCAGGGTGCCACAAACTCGTTTAGAACCCCGTTCACGCAAACGAACTATGCTACCCTATCTGAAACGATATTTTGGAATCAACAAAACCAATGAAATTCTCATCGAGGTCATTTCGATAAAAAGTGGGTCCCACACCTAATATTTCTTTAAGCTAAAATCCACGAAGGGCCTCAGAATTAGCCCAGATCCATCAGGACCTAAACAAATAGTCGTTCTAGACCAATGTCACGACTCAGGGGTACCCCCTAGATGTAACATGGCATATAGAACCCCAAAGGACTCCATGCAAGCCACTCAACCCTCATAAACATAAGAAATAGAAAAATAAGAGTAAAACAACATTTCAAGTCCAAAAACAATTTTATAGAAAAGCGAAAGTCTAGACACTTTGTCTCATCATAGCCATCTATTAAAATCAAATGTAATTGGGCCTAGCCCATACATCATGTCCCAAAAGGGAAATACATGAAAGAAATCGAAAAGAATAAAACTCCATCGTCTAAGCATGAGGACTAACCAAAGCTCAGAAAATCTCTAGATCAACACTTAGCCACGAAACTGATGACCCTGACTGGCAGACCCTACATATATGAAAAATGTAGGCAAGAGTATGCATTAGTACAAAACTGCACTAAGTATGATAGCCATGCATGAAAATATTTAGTACATGCTAAAATAGACATTTTATTTCATGACATGCAATTAACCAAGTTAAAACATGCTATAACAAGATTAGAAATCATAAGTCATAAAACATTGTCAATGCAAGTCAACATCATCTTTAAAGCCTTTTAACTCACATTAGATACTTCTTGAAGTAACCTTAGTTCATTATTCATCTTATTATTGTGGGAATAAGCCTTAACTGACATTGAGACCATGTGAGCTATAACATGATCACCCAGTGTCTCCCACTCCAAAAAGGTTTGTCCTACTTGCCTAAGAAAGAACCATGAACTCTTAGCTTAAGTGGACCCACTAGATAAACATCCTACGAGGCACGTAGTTTATGGGATAAGGAGATTGTTACTAGAAACCCGGCCTTACTACGGGAGAGCTTCCATCTCAAGAGATTGCTTCTAGAAACCCAACCTTTACAACGGGAGAGCTTCCATCTCACTTCAATATCCACTCACTGCTAAGCATAAATCCCACATAGTAGTTATTAAGACTT
This sequence comes from Solanum lignicaule, assembly GCA_029582545.1. Classification (NCBI taxonomy): domain Eukaryota; kingdom Viridiplantae; phylum Streptophyta; class Magnoliopsida; order Solanales; family Solanaceae; genus Solanum; species Solanum lignicaule. Next base: position 27,260 of record JAJOOF010000597.1, read on the forward strand.
GACTTATCTTATCATAGAATAGCTCCTTATACCATGCGTGAGTAAACCTTTCACCATCCATGATCCATGCATGATGACTCTTAGCCTTTGATTCAATTAGGTGAGAAAACCTTTCAACCTAAAAATCCTTACTATGTATGAATGTCTTTTCACAATCATACTAGTATGTGCTTATGGGAATATATTTTCAGCAATACAACAACAACATCATCATTGGTACTTTACTCTCAAAGCACCCTTTAAACATTTACATAAAAACATGCATAATCTCATACTTTGCCCTTTAAAGGTTCAAATTCTACTTTCAATCACCATATCTAGAGCTCAAAGATTATATAGGGATTTTATCATAAATTCATGTGATTCTATCACTTTATGCATTAATTCATAAAACTCCTCTTTCATAAACAAAGACCCACATCATATCATCATAATTGTGATATATGGGATTTATATGGGTTCATGGGTAAACATCATAAAAATCATCAGACTTCATCAATTCATGCTTCATATAACATAATTCAATCATTTAAATCAACTTTGAAGAGAACCCATGGCAATTGAAGAAAGCCCTACAATTGGGAATTTCTACCTTTTTGAAATTAGAGATTTTGAGGGAACTCCATGGATGAAAGGAATCCATGTATGAAAACTACCATACCTTACTATCAAAAGCCCAAAGAAATTGATGTATGAAAGCTTGCTCTTGAACCCTAGCTTGAATCTCCTTGTTCTTCTTCAAGTTTCTAGAGAGAGAATTATTTGAGGGGAATAACTTTTGAGGATTTCTTTTGGATGTTGGAAATAATGACTTGGATGATGATTTTAAAGTGTTAAAATAACTTATATAGTTGTACTAGGCTTGGGTAAAATGACCTAGCTTTATTCGAATTAAAATCGGAAAGACCCAATTTACCCCCTCACTTACTAGTGGACTGCCCACTCTCACGAAGGGCTCCATGAGCCGTGGTGCCTACCGCGAGCCGTGGTCCCTAACCAGTGGATAGGAAGCCACTCCTCGACCCCTAAAAGACTAAGGTACCACCACGACCCCTCCCATGACCTGTCCAAGCCTTCAGGAGCCGTGAAGTGGCTCGTGTGGAGGAGGCTGTTTTGGGCAGCCTTGGGGAGCTACTGCCTTGCCTTCCACGAGTGGCACCACGATTCGATTTGACCACCAAAAGCCGTCAAGGCTCTCGTGGGAAGGTAGGCAGGTCATAGAAAAGGTTGGGCTGTCCAAGCCTTCTTCCTTGGCCATTGCCCTCTCACTTAGCCGTAGTGTAGTCTATTAGATTTTGAGGTGTTACATTATCCCCCTTGGGGGCATTCATCCTCGAATGGAATTCTAGACACCTCTTATAGGAAATGACTCAAGAATAGCAGCCCATCATGCATGCAACTCATCAAAATGCACAAAACAAAGGAGGAAACATCAGCTCCAAACTAAACATAATCGATGCACCTCAATGAAAGTAGGAACTATTCCTAACAAACCAATATGAATGAAATTTCAAATTTTCTCATTTTTGAGGAACTTCCTTCTCCAAGCTAAAAGCATGCTCAACACAATCATATGGAGCCTATATTCAATTCATAGTCAAAAGCATAGCTAAAGCATGGTCATCAATTTATCTGATGAAGTTTATAGGCAACTCATACTCAATGCACAATAACATGAGGAAAATCAATCATGTAAATTCATTTTCTTCTAAACACAAGTTTTTTTATGAACATGCACAACATAAGGAAATCATGAGAATATCTAAAACACACATGGCATCACAACAAAAGCAAACCATGAGGAACTCTTTATCTCAAGCTAAGGGAGGAGTATAAGGAAAAAACATGAGGATATCAGGACATCATATTGGCCTTGGCCTCCCAAGTAGCATCCTCAACTAAATGATTCATCCATAACACTTTCATAGAACTTCTTAACTTGCCGGTCTAAAATCTCAATTGGTACTTCTTCATAAGAAAGACTATTATCAACTCCCAACCCTTCTAAGGGAACTATAGATGTCGGATCTCCAACACACTTCCTAAGCGTAGAGACATGGAAAACCGGATACACCGATGCCAACTTATTTGGAAAATCAAGCGAATAAGAGACCTTTCCAACATGTCTCAAAATCATCAACATTGGGAACACAAAATCGACCTTAATATCTAAGCACCCCTATCTCCCCCTTGGGAGAACTCCTCAACGGATTTCTTAAGAACCGCTTCTTTCAATTCTACCAAAATTGGATCAAGACCTTGCTTGGCTTTTACATCCGCCACAAAAGATGATTCAGAACCATTATGCACCATAACACCACCCTTGGTGGAATCCACTAGTTGAATACCTAATCGGGCCACTATTAGCATCTCAAACCAACTCTTTGTTTTCTTCATCTATATGAGCCACACTACCTATAGACAACCGACTATGAGCATTCGCTCCCACATTAGCTCTGCGGGGGTGATAAAGAACACTCATGTTATAATCTTTCTATCACAACCCAAAAGTACACCCTAGACATAACATGGACTACAAGACTCCGAGAGGCCTCATACAAGCAACTTATCATATCATAACATAAGATAATAGAAATGAGTGGGAATTTAAAACATATTCAATACAATCAAAGTATTTATAAAATGAGCAGAAGTGTAATTCACTTGTCTCAAACCACCTAAAACATCAATGTCTTTGGGACACAACCCATACAATAGTTCATAACATAAAATGAAAGACATAAGGAAATGATTGTCAAATCCTCGAATGCTATGAGGACTCACCAATCTTCAACTTTGCTCCTACTCACGGGGATGAAAGTCAATATCGCCAGACCCTACATTTGGATAAGAAATGTAGGCAAGAGTATGCATTAGTACAAATATGTACTAAATATGATAGCTTGCATAAACATCAACATAAACAAAACAGTTAGACAATATAAGTCAGAAGCATAATCAATGCAAATAAATCATCATAACATAGAAGGAACACTAATTAAAGTAACCTCAATTTATCATAATTCAAGACTTGGGTCCTTAGCCTCTAGTCATTCATATCATGGAATGAAACTCAAGTAACAATCCAAGCTAAGAAAGTCATATAACATAAACACCTTAACTTTAAACATACTTACGATACTTCCTTGAAGTAACCTCAAAGCGTACTTAGCCAAGATATGGGTAATCCTCCACTAGTCTTATTCATCATAGTAGGTAACCTTAGTCCATCATCAAAGATCATCACCTATCATAACATGTTTAGCGTATCTTTGATAGACATGGGGAAATCACCACATTGCCTTACTATAAGGACTAATGGGTAGTCGCCTCTTGCCTTACTTATATGGTCAAGGGTACTCACCTCTATGTCCATCTCATAGGATCATGGGTATTCACCTCCATGCCTAAAATCATATGACATGGGTATTTGCCTCCACATCATTTTACATATAAGATACGAGTATTCGCCTCTACATATTTCATTAAGAGATCATGGGTATTCCCCTCCATGTCCTTACTATAAAGGCTAATGGGTAGTCGTATCTTGCCTTTCTACTTTGAAATCATGGAATAATGGTAGTCCCCTCACATTCATCATCATATTACATGAGAAATCACCTCATGTTTTCTAATTTAGGAATATGTGAGATCACCTCATAGCCTTCGTATGTAGAGGCCATGGATGATCACCTCTTGCCTCATTTATTTCTTATCACTTTAGTGTAGATTCATTTTCGGTGAGCAATCCTTTAGACCTAGAATCATCCAATGTGAGAAAGCCTTTCACATTCATATATTCATAGTTAAGCAATTTATGTGCGAACAATCCCTTCCTCAACGATTACATCAATTATCAACAATTCATAGTATAAGATTTACTCTCAAAGCACTACATTTCATAATCATCATATATGCTTTAATCTCAAGAAATTCTAATCATAAGTCATCTTATGTACCCTAATCTCAAGACAAATCTCATTATATTTCATCATGTATGCTTCTATCTCAAGCAATTCTTAATGTATTTCAACAATACTATAAGAATACATCTAAATCCACAAATTCTCCTTTCATGGCATATAACCCATTTATATCAATTTCATCCATTTAGACACAGGTTTGGCATGGGTACATGTAAATTCATCCTAAAAACATGTAATGCTATCAATTCAATCATAAACAATCACAATCCACTCATTTCGATCAACATTCATCATAACCCACAACATTGAAAGAAACCCCAACTCAAATTGTGGAATTTCTACTTCACAATTGGGAAAATCTTAAAGGGCTCCACAAAAGGAAGGATTCCATAGATGAAAAGCAATCATACCTTGTTAACAAATCCCACAAATGCTTGAGGATTTTAGACTTGACCTTGATCGTAGCTTGAACTCTTTCTTCTTCTTTTTCCACTTTCTAGAAAGAGAATTATTTTGAAGAGGAACCAAATTCTTTTGGTGAGTTTGAGAGAATGACTTGCATGTGTGAATTTAGGGGTTAAAATAACTTATATACGTGTCCTATGCTTGGGTGAAACAACACTACTTTGATTTAATTAAAATCGGAAAACACCCATGTGCCCCTAAAATAACTGTCAGCCGTTGACCGATAGACCCTAATCGACGGACCGTGGACTGCCCTACGGTTCGTCCTGGCAGACCACGTTAGATTCAGAGAAATCTAAGATTTGGGGCCCTGACCTATGGACCCCTGACCGATGGACCGTCGATCGACCTACGGTCCGTCCTAGTCGATCTTCGGTAAGTTCAAAGACTTTAAAAAATTTGGGTCTGAACCACGGACCATGGTCTGACCTATGGTCCGTTGGTCAGGCTGTGGTCATGTGGTCCTGGGAAGACCTAAACTCTGAGGTTCCCAACCATGGACCCTACCTACGGTCCATGGTCCCAACCACGGTCCGTGGGTGGTCACCATCGGTTGGCACCTGCAACTTTTAAAAATTGCCATTTTACCTCTTTTCGAATTCGGGGTGTTACATTATCTCCCCCTTGGGATCATTCGTCCTCGAATGAGATTCTAGGCACCTTTTAAACTGAAATGACTCAAGACTAGCAACCCATTATGCATGCAACTCATCAAAATGAACACAACCAAGGAGGAAACATTGACTCCAACCTAAACATACTTAATGCACCATAAGGAAGTAGGAAATACATCTAACAACCCAATATGCATGAAAATTTCAGAAATCTTACATTTTAGGAGGAACTACCATCTCCAAACTTAAAAGCATATTCAACACAATCTCATGGAGCCAATATGCAATTTTATACTCAAAGCACATATTCAAGGAGGAAATCTCCACTCCAAGCTTAGGCATGTTCAACAATTCATCTCATGAAGTCTATAGGAAACTCATACTCAATGCACAACAATCATGAGGAAAATAAATCATATATGTAATTTTCTTTCAAAACATAAGCCTTTTCATGAACATGCATATTAATAAAATCATGGAAACACATAAAACACATGACTCCAAACAAAAGCAAACAACGAGGAAATTTTTATCTCAACCTAAGGGAGGAGTAAAAGGAAAAATATGAGGATATCGGGACATCATATCGGCCTCGGCCTCCCAAGTATTACCCTCAATTAAAAGATTTCTCCATAACACTTTCACGGAATCAACTTCTTTGTTCATCAATTTCTTAACTTGCCGGTCCAAAAATCTCCAACGGTACTTCCTCACAAGAAGGATTTTCATCAACCCCCAAACCCTCTAAGGGTACTATAGATGTCGGATCTCCAACACACTTCTTTTAACAAAGAGACATGGAAAATCGGATGCACCAATTCCAACTCATTAAGCATCAAGCTCTTAAGCAACCTTACCAGCACGTCTCATGATCCAATAGGGGCTTACAAAATGGTGACTAAGTTTCCCTTACTTCTCAAAACTCCTTACACCCTTCATGGGTGAGAATTTCAAGTAAGCCCAAATCATGAACATTAGGAACACACAACAACCTTGCTATCTAAGCACACCATCTGCCCCTTGGGAGAAACTCTAAATGGACTTTCTAAGCACCGCTTATTTCAATTCATGTAAGGTCGGATAAAGATATAACTAAGCTTTCACATCTGTCACAAAAGACGATTCTACCCATTTTGACCCATAACACCACCTTTGGTAGGGTCTACTATCTGAATGTATTACAGTACTATCTAAACAACCTATTCATCAAATCCTTACACGATGCCGAAGCATTAGTCAAATCAAATGACTTTACCATTAACTCATAATGACCATACCGGGTTCTAAAAGTCATTCTCAAAATATTATCATTCTTCACCCTCACTTGGTGATAACCCAACTTACGATCAATCTTAGAGAAGTAACTAGACCCTTGGAGTTGGTCAACACTAAAATCTATCTCCCTCACCCTAACTAGGTGGTACTTGCAACTAATCCATACCAAGGATAGCATCAAGGTCTTACATATCTAGCTCTACCAAATCGACAAGAGCAATTCGCTAGGATAAGGAGACGGGACACTTTCTATAAACTATCTTAGCCACCACAGAATCACCAATAGAGGTAGAGACATAAAAAGGCTCTAACACCACATCAGGAAGCATATCTAACCTCATAGCCACATATGGCGTCACAAAAGACAAAGTAGAACCGGAATCAAGTTAAACATAAACATAAAGTTGGGAAACTTTCAATACCGATAACCACATCAGGAGAACTCTCTTGCTCACCATGAGCCTGAAGTGCATAGAACTTATTCTGCTTTGGAGCATTCGCACCCGAACCACTTGGACCAGATGAAGGATAGGGTTGCGACCTACGACGACTATCTCCCTCATTCCTAGAAATTAAAAGACAATTCATTATCTTGTGGTCCATCTTACCACAACCAAAACATTGGAACCTGCTATACATACGCCCGCATGTTTTCTTCCACACTTATCGCAATCTAGCAATAAAGGCCCATTACCATTTCCTTGAGGATTAGGTTTAGAAACCCTTTCTTGGTTGAACTTAGAATCATTAGAGGAACATTTTCTGGGAAACCTTTGTCGACACTTAGGACGACCATGTCCATCGGAACTTGCCTGTGAAAAGTTACCATCATCCATTCGTTCCCTCTTAAGTCTTCTAGACCTCTCCTTAAGTTTCTCCTCTTCAATCTGTTAGGCATGAACCATAAGACGAGAAATGTCCATATCATGGACAAGCATAGCGGTACTACATTCATTCACCACCAAATCAGACACTCCCGATACGAACTTACTCATTCTTGACCTAGGGTCGTCCACTATAGACGGAGCACATTTTGATAACTGAGAGAACCTCAAAACATATTCCTTAACACTCATATTACCTTGCCGAAGATTAATAAACTCAAGCACCTTAGCCTCTCTCATCTCTAGAGGAAAGAACCTATCAAGAAAAGCAGATTTTAAACCTTTCCCACTCTATGGGGCCCACTCCTACTAGTCTAGCTTCTTTCCATTGGTTGAACCAAATCTAAGCAACCCCTTTAAGTTGGTAAGCAGCTGATTCTGCCTTCTCCACCGGAGTCATTCCCATGATAGCCAAAACCTTATAGACCACATCAATAAACTCTTGAGGATCTTCCTCAACCTTTGAACCATAAAATTCTGGAGGGTTCATCCTAGTAAAGTCCCTCACTCTTGACGCCGTCGTACCCAAATGTGGGTTCACAGGGTTCACAACCTCCCTACTGGCTTGAGCCATCATGGCTTGAGCCAACACTTGAAAAGCCAACCTAAACTCCACATTTGTCATATTATCGGCCAAAGGGCTGATCGGAGTTTAAGGAGGAGATTCTTGAGGAGATTCCTTGTCCACATTGTCTTCCTCATTCCTTCTAACATTAGCCCTTGTAGTAGTCATATCCTGTAGACCATTGGGTAAGGATTAGGAGAAATACCTTATAGAGTTAAAATATATGGCACGACTTAGAGTGAAGAAAGAAGTGAAGTTTCCTAAACATTTAGTAGCCTCTCATTCATAAATGTTGCGCACTTCACACTTATGAACAAAACTCCACTTGACGTGGTTTTGCGACATCCTAGAACCATTCTAAACCTTGTGCTCTGATTACCAAGTTTGTCACGACCCTTGGGTACACCCTAGACGTAACATAGCGTACAAGTCATCGAGAGGCCTCATACAAGCCACTTAGCATATCATAACATAAGATAATAGAAATGAGCGGGAATTTAAAACATTTTCAATACAATCAAAGTCTTTATAGAACGAGCGGAAGTCTAATACACTTGTCTCAAACCATCTAAAACATAAATGTCTTTGGGACACATCCCATACAATAGTTCATAACATAAAATGAAATACATAAAGAAATGGTTGTGAAATCCTCGAATGCTATGAGGACTCACCAATCTTCAACTTTGCTCCTGCTAAGATCCTAGCCATGGGGATGAAAGTAATTATCGTCGGACCCTACATTTGGTTAAGAAATGTAAACAAGAGCATGTGTTAGTACAAAAATGTTCTAAATATGATAGCTTGCATAAACATCAATATAAACATAAGAGTTAGACAATATAATTCACAAGCATAATCAATGAACATAAATCATCATAACATAGGGGGAACACTTATCAAAGTAACTTCAATTTATCATAAGTCAAGACTTGGGTGGTTAGCCTTTAGTCATTCATATCATGGAAAGCAACTCAAGTAACAATCCAAGCTAATCAAGTCACATAACATAAACTCCTTAACTTAAAACGTACGTACGATACTTACTTGAAATAACCTCAAAGCATCCTTAGCCAAGACATTGGTAATCCTTCTCTAGTCTTACTCATCATAGTAGGCAACCTTAGGCTATCATCAAAGATCATCACCTATCATAACATGTTTAGCTTATCTTTTATAGACATGGGGAAATCACCACCTTGCCTTTCTAGAAAGGCTAATGGGTAGTCACTTATTGTCTTACTTATATGTTCATGGGTACTCGCCTCCATGTTCATCTTATAGGATCATAGGTATTTGCCTCCATGCCCAACATCATATGACACGGGCATTCGCCTCCACATCATTTTACATATAAGATATGGGTATTCGCCTCCACATCCTTCATTAAGGGACCATGGTTATTCGCCTCTATGTCCTAACTATAAAGTCTAATAGGTAATCGCCTCTTGCCTTTCTACTTTGAAATCATGGAATAAGGGTAGTCACCTCACATTCATCATCATATTACATGGGAAATCACCTCATGTTTTCTAACTTAGGAATATGGGTGATCACCTCATATCCTTCTCATGTAGAGGTCATGGGTGATCACCTCTTGCCTCATTTTTTTCTTATCACTTTAGTCTAGATTCTTTTTAGGTGAGCAATCCTTTCAACTTAGAATCATCAAATATTAGAAAGCCTTTCACATTCATACATTCATACTTAAGCAATTTTTGTGGGAATTATCCATTTCACAACAATTACATCAATTATCAACAATTCATAGTGTAAGCTTTACTCTCAAAGCAGTACATTTCATAATCATCATATATGCTTCAATATCAATCAATTCTAATCATCAGTCATCTTATATGCCCTAATTTCAAGATAAATCTCATCATAGTTCATCATGTATGCTTCTATCTCAAGCAATTTTTAATGTATCTCGTCAATCCTATAAGAATACATCTAAACCCACATATTCTCCTTTCATGGCATAAAACCCATTTATATCAAATTCATCCTTTTAGACATTGGTTAGGCATGGGTACATGTAAATTCATCCTAAAAACATGTAATCCTATCAATTCAATCATAAAAAAGTCATAATCCACTCATTTGGATCAACATTCATCATAACCCACTACATTAGGAGAAACCCTAAATCAAATTGGGGAATTTCTACTTCGCAATAGGGGAAATATTAAGGGGCTCCATGGAAGGAAGGATTCCATAGATGAAAAGCGATCATACCTTGTTAACAAAGCCTTGACTTATCTTATCTTAGAATCATAAGCCATCATACCTAAATGACACGGGTACTCGCCTCCACATCATTTCACAAGGACCATGGGTACTTGCCTCCATGTCCATTCATCATAGTAAGAACGTGGGGACTCACCTATTGTTCAATTCTAAGGAGTATGGGAAATCACATCATATCCTTACATATGGAGGTCAAGGGTAATCGTCTCTAGCCTCATCATTCATTAAACATTTTAGTCTAGATTCATTTTAGGTGAGCAATCCTTTCAACCTAGAATCATTCATGTGAGTAATCCTTTCA
>JAJOOF010000598.1:0-15267 GCA_029582545.1 Solanum lignicaule
TATTTTATTTTTTATTTATTTATTTATTTTTTAATTTTTTTTTTTTAGATAACAATGGTGCTCAATCACGGGAGGCAATATAGTCAATGCCATTGAATTTAACATTTATTTCCAATGTTGATTAGAATTTTTTTTTATAAGAAAGAAATTTTGATTGTCTATAATAGTTCCAAAAAAAAAAAAGTTACAGATTTGATAGCAAAAATAGAATTTAAGAGGGGAAGAGATAAAAATGAATAAATTTTATAATTTTGTTTATTTATGAGGTCCATGATTACGACATTAAAATAAATAAATTTTATAATTTATTTATTTGTGGGGTCCACGATAACATGGCATAAAAATTAATTTAATTTGCCATGTTAAATTTGTTTTAATGATATATAAATTGTAGTTGAGTGATTTTAGAAGATAAATGTGTTAAGTTGAGTGATTTTAGTGAAACAAAATAAACTTTAGTGACTGTACAAAATAATTTCTCATAGTTCAGTGACCTTTTAAGATATTAATTCATCAAAATTACATATCATTGTTCTAATTTCTAAAGTTTACTCACCTTGCAGGTTCAATTATATAATTTCAGGCCCATTAGTTTCAACAACTACACCAACAAAATCATTTACAGAATTATGACTAAAAGGCTGAATCCTATGCTCACCAAGTTGATATTTGATAATCAAAGTCAATTCGTTTTTGATAGACTACTGTAATGCTTATCATGATATTGTCAAACCAAACTAGGGAGCAAAATAACAAAAAAATCATAATAATACCATTTTGTTACGAATTAGTGGTGAATTATAAAATAAATTATCTTTCTAGAAATTATTTAGCTTTGAATTAACCCTGAATAACTGAAATATTCTATAACTAGTTTCATGTTTTTTTAAGTAATGGATATTACAAAAAGAGTTTAGTATAGTTTACTCTAAAATTAAATGCGGATGACTAAGAGCCTGTTTGGATTTACATAAAAACTAATTTTTAAGTCAAAAATAAAAAATCAAACTGAAATAATTTTTAAGTCAAAAAATAAAAAATATTGGAAACCTACTTTTGATTTTTGACCTATTTTAAGTCATTATTGACTTTGTCACATACTTCTTAACTTATTTTAAGTCATTTTTAACTTATTTTATATATTTATCACACTCTCAAAAATAAAAAAAAACAAACTTAAAAAAAAATTTAATCAACTTTTAAGTCAATCCAAACACCCTCTAAATCAAAGTAAAGGGCTTGACTGTCGTCAACGAAACTACATTTATCATAGCGGTAAATTACCCATTTACTACAATTGAGATGTATACGACAAAGGATTTCCAGGAAGTTGAAGGGTTCAACCCCAACTATTGCTTTCTAGGTTGTTTGTATCTGGTTTGAAGATAAGTTATTTAAATATTAAAGTCGGTAAATTATTTACGTATATATAAAATTAATATTGTGTTTGCTTTGTAATTTTAAAAATTTGTGTATTTAATATATGTACAAGTTATGAGAGAATTTCATAGTTAATAAAGAAGAAACTTGTTTATGTATTAATTTAATACTATCATGTTTGATTTACAATTTAGAAATCCGCATTACTGATACATGTTTAAGTCATGAGGGAATTGGTTTATTCATTCACGTGGAATAGAAGATGGAATAACTTATAACTACATAATTAATATCTATATTACTAATATCTCCATAATTATACCTATATTACTACTCCCTATGTAGGGCTTACGCCCCACGTCTCGAGGCTTACACCTCGCCTAACGCCCCCGCCTTTTAAAACACTGGCTGAAATAGAAAAGAAAATAAATATAAAAGGGAAATAGAATAAAAAAGTAGAATAACAATATTTTAATAAAAAAAGTACAATATATTTACGTGGCATCGCGCGTGCAGCCCACCACTTACCACAAATCTGGGTGTGACCTTTTAAGGGGCAATATATTCCACTTTTAAAATGTCTAGAGGGGTAATAGGACACCCATAAAATATAAGTGTGTAGTCGAGAATTGACTACTTGATTGGGGGGTCACTTGACCATTTTCTCAAGAAATAATGATCAAAATCACAATTGAATTATCACTAATAGCGAGTTTTGCATTCCAACTATCAATTGTTTTCTTTTCCTACCCAAACTATCACCATCTAGGTGTGTATTAAAACACACCTAGACGGTGATAGTTTGGGTAGGAAAAAGGAAACAATTGATAGTTGAACTAATTAGCTTCGAGGTATGTATTAATATACAAATAATGATATTTCAAAAAGAGAAAGGGAACAACTTGTAGTTAAAATACGAGACTCGCAAAAAAATAATAGTTTAAACGTATTTTTTTTTATCATTATTATAAGTGCCCATAATAAGTGAAATTAGTAATTTGAAAATAAGACAAACAACTTATTATGTCCAATATATCAATATTGATAGTGTCACTATTAGAAGCGGAGGATTTTTCCATCTCGAATCGATGAAAAACTAAACGTGTTATAAAATATGAATTTTCCACCAAGTTAGCTTCTTGAAAATAATATTTCAAAAATATTAATGTAATGTGATTGTCCAAACGTTTGTGGTGGACATGCAATATTTTGTTGTTGGCTCTGTGGTGCGGATAAAAATAATAAGTAACATCAAAATAAAAAAAATATCATGTTTTCTATAAGAAGATCTTAGTTGGTGGATTTTAATGAAATGTTACTGACAAATTTAGTGGCAGATCCAAAATTTTTACCAAGTGGTTCAAATATGAAGAAGGAAATTCACAAAAAAAACTAATAAATTAATGTGTTGTTGTCTGGTTCCGAACCCGGACACTTTTACAAAAATAAACCCACTTTACCAAGGATTGTCATTTGTTTAAATGGGTCAATTTTTCATTTATATTTGTATTTTTCAGAAGATAAACCTAATATACTTATATATACTGTGCAATTTTTTTATGAAATAGGTTCATTGACCCAACATAGGTCCGCCCCTGTCTGCAATGGAATATTTATTGTGTAACAAAGTGAACATCCATCTTTTCTTATTTATTTTGCAAAGAAAAAGTAGTTGGTGGAAGGACACACTTTTCTAGCCATGGAACTTCTTTTAACTTGTTAGTGTATATATTACATTTGGACAGAGGTGGAGCTACCCTATAGCAAGGGATGTCGAGCGAAACCCCTTTGTTGGAAAATTGCATAGTATATAAAAGGTTAAAATTTGATTTAATGAATATATATACAAGTGTTGACATAAGTTGAAGGTTTAGTCTCGTGGTTAAGGAATTGCAAAACTTGTTTGAGGTTGTGTGTTCTATTTTTGATAGCTGTTTAATTTCAGCTTACAGGATCAAAAACAAAACATGAAGCTGTTTTTACTGAAAAGGGTCTGAAAAATACTTCAACTTTGGTTGAAATTGCTGTTACGATACCAAACTTTGGAAATGACCTTTTACCCTCTGTACTATTTAATAGTGTATTTTAAAGGTATATATGTGCCTACGTGAACATCATAAATATTGCATCATTTTAAATAGTAATGTGTCCACGTGGACACATATATACCTTTAAAATACACTATTAAATAGTGCATGAGGGTAAAAGGTCCTCCATAAAGTTTGATATCGTAACAACAATTTCGGCCAAAGTTAAAGTATTTTTCAACCGCTTTTCCCTTTTTACTATGAGCAAAGGTAGCAGGTTCTGGACCCGAGATCTTCTATCCAGCTTGTTGTCCTATCATTAAGCATTTTATCATAGACATTGTTATTGATTACTTCAGGGGAAATAAACTCACTGAATTCTTTACACATATTTGATTGTTCTAATTTCTAAAGTTGACCCACCTTAGCTTGCAGGTTCAATGATTTAATTTCAGGCCTATTATTCTTAACAACTATACCAACAAAATTATGACTAAAAGGCTGAATCCTATGCTCACCAAGTTGATATTTGATAATCTAAGTCAATTTGTTTTTGATAGACTAATCACTGAAAATGTAATGCTTGCATCCGAAATTATTCATGATACTGTCAAACCAAACTAGGGAGCAAAATAACAAAAAATATATGCTAATACCATTTAGTTACGAATTAGTGGTGAATTATAAAAAATATTCATCTTGCCAGAAATTATTTAGTTTTGAATTAACCCTGAATTACTGACATATTCTATAACTAGTTTCATGTTTTTTTAGTAATGGATATTACAAAAAAGTTTAATACTATAGTTTACTCTAAAATTAAATGCGCATGACTAAGTCAACGTGAAGGGCTTGACTGTTGTCAACGAAACTACATATATATATATATATATACTCCCTCCGTCCACAATTATTTGGCAGGTATATTAAAAATAGATGTCCAAGATTAATTGTCAATTTAAACAATCAAGAAACAATTAATCACCTTTTTCCAATTCTACCCTTAATGATAGTGTAGTTCAATTGAAAAGTTATGTAGTCTTTTGGTATTCTTGGTATAATAGGGTTATATTAGTCAAATTACACCTTCTATTAAATTTTCCTTGAGAGGTGTGCATGACGTTACCTTGACGGAGGGAGTATATCATAGCGGTAATTACCCATTTACTACAGTTGAGACTTGAGAGGTGTACGACAAAGGATTTCCAGGAAGTTGAAGGGTTCAACCCCAATTATTGCTTTCTAGGGTTGTTTGTATCTAGTTTGGAGATAAATTATTTAAATATTAAAGTCGGTAAATTATTTACGTATATATACAATTAATATCGTGTTTGGTTTGTAATTTAAAAAAATTATGTAATTAATATATGTACAAGTTATGAAAGAATTTCATAGTTAATATATGGTTGATTTGCAATTTAGAAATCTACATTACTGATACATGTTTAAGTCATGAGGGCATTGGTCTATTCATTCATGAGGTATAGAAGACGGGATAACTTATAGCCACATAACTAATATCTATATTATTAATATCTCCATAATTATACCTATTTTACTAGTATATACATGCATAATTCTAATCATATACCAAATAGATATACCTGTATTACTAATATGTACATACATTACTAATATTTCTTGTTACTTCGCCATATTTAAGCAATATATGTTCTATTTTAATTTTTTTTTATTATTATTATTAAGATTAATTTATTTTACAGTATATATTTTTTAAATTTAATCCTAAGGTTTTTTCTAAGAATAAGACATATAATATTTGATATAGATATTCATAGGACGGTTAAGTATTTACTTGGAAGCATCTCCAATATTTTCTATGAAGCTCCCTCCCTTAAATGTCGGTAAAATCGTTAATCCTCTACGTGGTCCCTCAAAAGTCCTTTTAACCACCCAAAATTTACGCGCTCAATTGGTTTAGAGGATCGTCATCCACTTAGATAATTCAGAATCAATTCTCCTCAATATCATATAAGTCAATTTTGTCGCATAAGACTTATGTCTCTAGACTGATTTTTATTAACAATAAATTATAAACCTCAATACAAATAAGTACAGGCTCTTTCACTGACCATGAAGACTTTTTTTTTTAATCGCAGATTCAATGTATAACTTAGATTGATTATTCTATTATTGGACACAGGAATTTCAAAATCAATTGCACTTTAGAGTGTGTAAACACATTTTTCTTTCTTTTTCTTCAACGTTTACTCTTTACCCTATTTAGGTGTAGCAGTAGTGATGTAAATTACGAGGAAGAAATTATGCCGACTGATGATGCAACTCCCATAAACAACAAAACTTGTCAATTTCTTTTCTATGTGGGAAACTTATTAACATTTTCAACATTCTTTTCCCCATAGTTTCCACCAATATTTGAAATGTCTCTTTAAATAGACATTCATCTCATGACTTAACATTACTCAAGACTTAATAATCTAAAGAAACACAAGTCCATGGAGAAGATTTTTTCATTCTCAGCTCAGGCCAACAAGATGGGTGATACTGATACACTCAATCATTTTAATTCAACCATATTAAGT
Source organism: Solanum lignicaule (assembly GCA_029582545.1). Classification (NCBI taxonomy): domain Eukaryota; kingdom Viridiplantae; phylum Streptophyta; class Magnoliopsida; order Solanales; family Solanaceae; genus Solanum; species Solanum lignicaule. The sequence continues at coordinate 5,972 of JAJOOF010000598.1, forward strand.
TACGTGCTTTTTTGTTTAGTAATCACATTTCATGAATTTTGTTCTTCTTTTTCTTCGTTTTTTCGAGCCATTCTTTTGGTTTTTAGTACTCCATATAAGAAACCTGATAATGCTGAAACTTCATCAAAGGCTAATGTGATCAATAGTGAGAGGCTATTAGTCGAGGATGTTGAGTTAGTATTCGACACACTAATAAATTTTTGCAACCAAAATGGGGATAAGAATATTGATGAGGTAGAATTGGTTGAGGTTTTCGATTCATTTGAAAAAACAGAGCCTAGTTTGGAGGAAGTTAAAGAAGCATTTGATGTGTTTGATGAAAATAGAGATGGCTACATTGATGCAAATGAATTAAAGAAAGTCATTTCCAAGATGGGGTTCTTGGAGTTATCTGTGTTGGATTGCAAGAGGATGATTGCACCATTTGATGAAAACAGAGATGGAAAAATTGATTTTGGTGAATTTGTGAAGCTCATGGAGCATATCTTTCAATGACTCTGCATTATTCATTTTCATGTTTATGTTTTTTAATTACTCTTTTCAATGCTAATTAATAAAACTACTTGCCAAATTTCAAGAAATATGATTGTACTAGTACTATATAAATGAATGTGACATACAATTTTAGTTGCTCTGTACAGTAGAGTTCCATTGTTTACAATAAATCTCTCTGTTTTTTTTTTCTTCATAAAAAAAATTACTAACTCATGATTACATTCTAGTTGGAAAATGTTTGGATAATGGTATTGTGCCATGGGTCTGAAATGTGCTGCAACAAGTTGTCAAATGGTCCCTTTCCTGTCACATTGTGTTGCACTATAAATCCCAAAAATGCTAACATTGCCAATCTCCCTGCAAATCCAACATCATACGAAAGAATTTAACTTATATACAACGATAATAATACTATATGGACTTGATGATTGTGTTAATTAGTGACTTACCATTAGCAATTTCCTTTTCCTTGGCCTCCAAAGTGGGTGCAAAGTTGAGTGGGTTGAAAATGCCACCTGGATAACCAACTTCATTAGGAGGCAAACTGTAGCTCTTGAAAATAGGATCTTGGTTCACACTTCCAGGGTTCTTAATGTCTTGCCAACGTCGAATTTCAACATAGTGGAACAAGATGAACTCGATCACAAACAATGTTGAGGAAGATGCAAAGTAGTCGGATTTTCCAGCATCGTACCATTTTGGTACGTTAAGAAGGCCAATGCTAGTGAAAACCTCAGGCAGTAACATCCCTGCAACACCCAACTTAGCCCATCGACCGTTCACTAGCTCAGCCTGAACGAACCATCTCATGTTCTCTGGGTCCTCCGCAAGTCCCAACGGATCAAAACCATTGTCACCAGCAAGACTAAAACAATTATATTAGAAGTTGTTTAGTAGGCATGCAGTATGAAGCAAAGACAAATGACCATTTGTATAATTTTTTCGAAATATAAATTCCGTTGTGAAATGTACATACATACCTTCCATTAAGGTAAGTAGGAGAGGTTAAGCCTGGAAGCCATTCACCTTTCTTTGCTTCAATTTTGAATGAATTGTAAGACAAAGTTGATGATTTAAAAGACACATCTCTGTTTAGTTTACCGGATGATCCACTGAGGAACCTTGTCTTAGTGGCGGATGGACGGAAGACCGCGGCGGAGGCTTGCGTCGTTACAGTGGCCATTTTAGAGTTTGATGTTTACTTAGGTGAGAGCTAAAATAATTTGTGTATGCAAAAATTGTGCTTCTATTTGAATGGGAATTGGACGACTGGGATTGGGTTGTGAATTTGAGAGTAGCCAATGAGAAGAAATGTGTGTTATCCTTATCCAAAGAATCTAATTCTTTGTTGGTGTTGTTTTAGAAGAAATTAGGAGGGGACCTAAATATTTGCCATGTAAGTAAAAGAGGAACAACAATAATAAGGGGAATTAATTGGGAAATCTGTTGTTGTCGAATAAGAATTTGACATTTGGTTAATTAGAAGTCTTTCGTAAGAGAACATGTCTCACGTGGAGATTTCAGGCGATAAGAAATCTAGTGAGTTACCTTATGCTCATCCCAAGTCCTAACACATATGCCAAGCAAATAAAAAGAGACGCTCTGTTTGGGAGTTGACACAAATTTAGGATTCGTTTTGATCATTTGAGATGAAATTGTTATTTATAATTATGATATGAAATTATTTGAGTTAAAGTTGACGTTCTATTTGGATATGCAATTTGGACTTCTAAGTAGTATTATTTATTCATAAACATAAAAATCTCATAAGTTGTGAAAACTATTAAAAGTGCATTTATATATAATTTTATTAAATAAGCAAGAGTTCATGATAAAAGTATAATTAATACACTATTCAAACGGAGTCGCCTTTGGTAGAGAGCGATTTAGCCCTCAATGTAGGACTTTCTAGCGCGAATTCGGATTTGGTCCGGTTACAATGTCGATACCAGACACTAGATGAGAAACAAAAAAAAAAAGACAAAGCTATTCTAAGAAAAATACAATATTTATTGACAAAGTTTTAGTTCAATAAAATGTATTGTTTTTCTTTCTTTAGTTGGGGAAGTCATTTTTTCCTTATTTTAAAGGCGATTGTTTTTCTAGAGAAAATATTTTAACCATAAAACAAAGAAAAATTCAAAAATATTTTCCATCCGTACCAAACTGACTAATCATATTAAACTTAACTCCGATCTTGAGTGCAAAAGTTCACTTACAAATGAACTAAACTATTCATGCTGGAGTACATGATATTAACATGGGTTATGACTTATGGTGTAGTGGTGAAACTGCTTCGCCCTTAATTAAAGGTCTTAGATTCAATCTTAGATATGAAGAAAATTCAGTTTGGAGCACCACCTCCAAATGGGTCCTGCACTGTGATTCAAATTTAATCGAAGTTCTAATACGGGCTCCGAATATCGAGTCGAAAACCAAAAAAAATACTCCCTCCGTTTAAAAAAGAATGACATGATTTCTTTTTTAGTCTGTTTAAAAAAGAATGACCCCTTTCATTTTTTGACAACACTTTAACTTCAACTTTACACGTAACATGTTTAAGACCACAAGATTAAATGACATTTTACTACATTTGATATAACTTTAATTTAAAATCACAAAATTAAAAAGTCTTCTTTCTTTTCTTAAACTTCGTTCCAAGCCAAATTAGACCATTCTGGAGAGATAGTTTGGTTATTTTTTGATAAACGGAAAAGGCTCAAATATGCCGTCGAGCTTTCAGAAAAGGCTCATTTATGCCATCCGTTAAAAGTTTGGCTCATCCATGTCATTACCGTTTAAGAAAAGGCTCATTCATGCCATTATTTTTTTTAACAGTGGTTTTGCAAAACCATTTTTACACGTGGCCAAATATCATTAATTCAAAATTCTGAATAAAAATAACCCACCCAAGTAAAGACCCACCCAATTTTTTTTTAAAAAAATCCCTATAACCCATCAGTAACCCAATTCTTTCATTCAATTTTTCAATCCAAAAAGCCTTAAATTTCGGAGGTTCCATGTCAAGTTCAACTTTTGATCGACAAGCTTTTGAGATCGACCAAGATAATTGGAGCGACTGAGTAGCTCACGAAATTTCGGAGGTTCCATGTCAAGTTCAACTTTCAGTTTTCTTCACTGTACATTTGCTTGAGCAAATATGTAATAAACTGGAATCTGATGCTGTACAACAATGTTCTATTTCTATTTGAAACGCTCAAATAATGCCACTATTTGTTATGTTTTTAAAAAAAAAACCTATATCGATTTGGTCTAAGAAATTTGGACTCGAGAGTTGACATCATGTTTGTTTTCGCATGTTACCATGCTAGTGTGCTTTTTGGATTGAAAAATTTAATGAAAGAATTGGGTTACTGATGGGTTATAGGGAATTTTTTAAAAAATTGGGTGGTTATTTTAATTCAATTTTTATTTAGAATTTTGATTTTTTTTATAAAGAAATAATGACGTGGCCGAATTATAATTGACCACGTGTAAAAAATGGTTTTGCAAAACCATTGTTAAAAAATAATGGCATGAATGAGTCTTTTCTTAAACGGTAATAAAATAGATAAGCCAAACTTTTAATAGATGATATAAATGAGCTGAAAGTTCGATGACATATTTGATTTGAGCCTTTTCTCTTTGATAAATAAGCCCATAAATAAAGCAGGAAAAGTAGAAGCCAAACAGTTGCAGGGGTAACTTAGTAAAATTATTCTGAAATAAACCCTAGTTTCGAACCCTCCGGAGTCTGTAGTGACACCTATAAAATCCCAAAATGGCAGCATTCTCACAACAAGAACCCTAGCCACCACCATTCTAAATCTTTCTGCTCACCTTTTCCAGTATCAACTTCTCATTTGCTTCTTTTTCATTAGTTTAGATTCAGTCCTTATTTTTATATAGGCTTTGTATTTTTGGTTGTTGTGATACTTAGTTTTTTGTGGAAATTCACAGGTAAGATTTGTGTTTTCTTATGCCCCTTAGGCCTAGATTGTGGTAGAATTTGTTTCTTGGCTTCATCAATAAGCTCAAATCTGCGCGCCTCTGCCTATGATGGCATTAAATATACTTTGAGTATTTCACTATGAAACAATTTTTAATCTGAGGCTTGAGGCTTTATCAATTCCTTATGTTTTCCTAAATTTTTGCAATCCTTATTTTAGCTTTGCTTCATTAATTAATGGGTCTGATATCCTTTTGCCAAAGGAAGAAGCTTTATATAATACATAGAATTTCAAAATGTTACTCCTTTTGTTGATTTTCTTTTTGAAATTCATTATGCCTCTGCTTTTCCAGTACTTAAGAGTCTTTGTTATTATTATGTATGTATTCCACGGGGCAGTTGTCAAGATTATAATGTTGTAAAAACTTAGTTTGGATCTTATTTAATTTGCTAATTCAATGCTTACAGTGGTGTTGCATTCTTGGTTGGTGGTTTCTAAAGAATTTGATATGAGGATACACTTGTTTATCTTAAATATGAACTTGTGATAATCTCGAACTATTTTCAGTTTTTCCCTCTTTTTTTGGGTTAAAGTCTTCATTTCAGTTGGTCCTTGCAATGATGATAGAACAGACAGGGACATCAGCACCCTCTGGGGATGATGATTTGTCGATGGGAATCTCTCTGATGCTTGAGACTGGTCTTATTTTCAACTGTGTAACCATTGCTGTAGTTATTCATTTTCACATTAGCTGTTCCATAGCCCATAATTGGTGACTAGTTTATTGCTTGAACAACCTCTCCTATAACTCTGTGCTTTTAGTTGCATTTTTGGTTTAGAAAGAACTTCCCAGCCATATATTTGTGAGATTTGCACACCAATCACATTGCATATCTAGTTAGAACTTTGGCACATTGATAGTGTTGTATTTGTTACACACACAGTGGTAGCTACTAGCTAGTGATTGTTGCTATCAATCATCTTAGCAAGTTAAGCATTGGGTTTTTTTTGACTTTTCTCTTATGCTGCTCCTTTGGTTTTGTTAGTATTTTGAAATTGTAACTTATTGGTTCATATTACTAGAATTAAGAAATAAGAAAGACGATAGTGTGTGAGCACTACTTGTCTAAGGCCACCAGTTAATACTCATACCTCTCTACTATTTGTATTTGGTTCTTGCAATGATGATAGAACAGACAGGGACATCAGCACCCTCTTGGGGATGATGATTTGTCAATGGGAATCTCTCTGATGCTTGAGACTTGTGTGATATTTTCAACTGTGTACACTACCATTGCTGTAGTTTCTGTTGTGTATTTCTGGTCCTGTCATTCATTTTCACATCGGCTGTTATGTGTTCCCTGGTGAATTTATTGCTTGAACAACAACCTCTCTTATAAAATCTCTGCTTTTAGTTGCATTTTTGGTTAAGAAAAAGCTTGTTGGCTTTGACACCAATCACATTGTATAACTGGTTAAAACATCAGCACATTGTATTTGTTGCATACGAAGTGATAGCTAGTGATTGGCATTATCAATCATCTCAGCAAGTTATAAGCACTTGAATTTATTTGACTTTTCTCTGATGCTACTTCTTTGGCTTTGTTATTTTGAAATTGTATCATATCATCATAATTCAAAATGAAAACCCTCTAAGGTCACCAGTTAATAATACACATACAATTTTGTTCTGTTTTTCTTTGATTTTTGAGAGGTTGCAGTAAGCACAATTGATCCTTCATCTTTAGTTAATCATGCAAGTGCTTTTCTTCACATTGTCTTAAAGTGCCAGTGATGTGTCTGTACGTATTATCTTGATATGTAAAGATGATGATGTTACGTAATTGTCACTACCTCTGAGGCACAATTTTTTTTTTTTTTTGACATTTCAGTTTTATCTGTTACTCTCTTGTGTGGGATTTTTTTACCTCCTCCATTATCATCTTTTTGCAGCTATTTGTACCTCTTTTTGGTGTAAGCCTGATGATTGTCAATTAAGAACGGAGATTCGAATGTTGCTATCTGTTGAAGCCTTCTTATAAGTTGGGCTCCAGTGGCGTCACATGTGATAAACTTTCTTACATATGATGAAGGCTTTTTTTACCAAAAATGATCAGATACATTGGTTTTATCTTGGTGGATTTTCTTCTTGCAGATTGACTGCTGGATCATAGTTGATGAACTGTTAAACTACCATGATAATCATCTAGTCATCGTTAGTCTTGATGCATTCTTTTAGTATGTTGCAGCAAATTTATTAGGATTAGTGATGGATCACTCTAAAAATTGGGTGACTATTTATGGTCCTCTAGTTACTCTCACAGACGTGTTTTCCACAGTTCCTGCAATGCCGGGGGATTTACATCATTTTGATTATACATGTTGTCCAAGTTGGAAAATTTTGAATAAGTGATAATGTAAATATATTTTTTCAATTAGTTTGAGACTGAGTTGTAATGGATGGATTGTTTAATTATTTATCAAAAAGCTTCACATCTTGTAGTAATGCTATTGTACATTATTATCTACAGCAATATACTCCGCCTAATCTTACAAGTGAGGTTAGGAAATTGTAATATGTATGTAGATCTTATTTCTACCGTTACAGTGTAGAGAAGTGGTTTTATAGATTCTCGGCCTTATAATTTATAACAATGTACAAGTTAGTCCCACCATTTTTCCTGATTTCACTTCCTAAAAGTGGTTGGAGAATCTACTCCTGAATGCCGGAGGAATCAAATGATGATTTTTTTTATATTTGTCCAATTGAGGCTAAAGTTAAAAGCTCAGATTCCTCAAGACCTTTTGCTGGAGTGAAGCTACACCCTTCATCCCCATACCTTGCTACTGCATCTTTAAATTTCTTTATCTGCACAAGTACAAGTTCTACAATGAGAAAATACACTTTTCTTTAGCAGTAATGTGACAAATCAAAGATTATTTTAGAAAAACTTACTGTTGCATTAGTACAGCTGAAGCTACAAACTTTGCCTTGTGCACCATTGTAGAATCTGAAGAAGGGCAAGACAGGTATATGAAGAACATTACACATGCTTTTCAGTTCTTCATAGTTTACTTTTAGAAATATGGCATTGGGATTTGATTCAGCTAGCTCACACATCTGCAAACATTATGTAACAATAGTGATTTTATCAACAGCAGCATGATTAAAAGGCAGGTGTCAGAATTTGCATTCAGAATTGCTGTGGTGTCTGGTTCATCTCTTGGGCACGCCTCAACTAATTTTATAGGTATCTTAGATTTTCCTCGTTCAAACAAAAAATATTAGATAACTCTATCAACCAAGAATTGGACAGCTGCAAAAAAGAAGAAGAAATTCTTGAACATTTTGGTACCATACTTTAGGATGTAAAGTCTTGCAACCTCCACAGCCAGGAGAGTAGAAGTCAATTATGACTAATCTATCACCAGCCTTTAACAATGAATCAACAAGTTGTTGTGCTGAATTGATCTCTACCATGTTGGGTTTAAGTGTCTTCTCCCACCATCCCTGACCACTGCCAACACAAATTTCTACTTGTGCCTAAAACATTAAACAAAACACTTACTGATCCTTAATCTCAAAACTCAAAAAAAAAGAAGGAAAAATACAAGAATGAAACATAAAAAGCACCTGTCTATGGTCTGATACATCCAAGGATTTGGCTAGAAATTCTCTAGATGTTAAATCTTTAAGTTGCAAATTTCCATTTGAATAACAATGATGAGCAGACCCTTTGGCTCTGGAATTGAAACAGGGGACAGAAACAGAGAAACCAGTATTCAAAGAACTTGCCATTGACACTAAAAGAATTAGTTGCCAGACTATAGTATCTAACAGTTAATTGCTTTAACTTTGGGATGAAGAATCAAATTTTTTTCCAATAGAAGAAGAAAGATTTAGGGGCACGCAACAACAGATTGGTGTTTTCTTCCGCAAATTAATAGAAGAAGAAACAATCACACATTTTCAATACTAAAAAAGGGAAAATATTGAGGCTCTTTTTGACCAGGAAAGAAGGAAGGCCAATGTGCTTCTCTTCCTTTTAAAAGTTGAGGAATAATCAAGTTAAGGATTCAACTTATTAGATTTAAACTTAATTGAAATTGAAACTATTTAAAAAAAAAAACATTTACAGGTAATTTTTTCTTAAAGATTTATAATCTTGAAAATAAAATAAGTTATTTATTATAGGTGAAAAATGATTTGATGGTGTGAAGTTTTCTTATACCGATAAACTCTTAAAATTAGTAACTTAACTCTCGTGGCTAATAGTGTAAATTTTTAAGTGAATACAAGCTTTATCCATTAAAATTTTATTCAATGTTAATATATTTTAAGAGAGAAGATATAAAGACACAATTAAAGTTGTCCCATATTTTCATAAAGACACCTTAACTTTCAAAGTGTCCTATCACCCCACAGAACTATTTAATATTGTTGTAAATGGGCCATTTTGACCCATTCCCTCGTCTATGTAGTGGCGCGTGTTGCTCACTCCCTGTGATAGAATTCATTCCGACCCGACCCGACTCGACCCGACCTGACTTGTTCTTTGAAGAAAAGTCGTTTCTCCTTTTTCCTTTTCTTATTTTTCTCAACTTTTCCTAAAATCTGAAGAAATAGAAACGATTTCTCATCGTGTTGGTGTTGATAATCTCGTTGTTGATGTGTCTTGGTGAAGATTCTTGGAGATTGAAGGTCTAACAGGTTAGGGCTCTACATCATATGATAAAGATCTTCTCTTTTTTTGATTATTATGATTTTAGGGATTATTATAGAGTAAAAGTGTTGGAATCGACCTCCAATAGTTGCCATTGTTAGTATATTATAGTTTTTCGTTGTTACTG
>JAJOOF010000599.1:0-45846 GCA_029582545.1 Solanum lignicaule
CCGGACAGATTTTACGAAAATGGGCATAACTTCTTCGTCTGAACTCCGAATGAGGTGAAACGAAGTGCGTTAGGTAGCTAACTCAAAGGGCTTTCCATGGATATGTTATTGGCCACCCAATAATTTGTGTGCTACGAGAGATGACCCTCTAAAGTAGACCCTCGAAAAAGGCTTCACTTGGAAATTTCGAATTTTCATACGGTTGCTCTAAAATTTGGGTTAGACCCATTTCCCACTCAATTTGACCCCCTAAACAAGAATATGAAGTTAGATTTTTGAAAAACGAAACGGATTTTTTTATATATAGTTAAACAAGTTTCCGGTAACTTCCGAAGCACATTTTTAAGAACTTTTTGGGTCATTTCAGAGACCCGCTCCTTCTGGCCTTTTCTCTTTCCATTAATTGAACCAAATCTGAGTATCCCCTTTGAGTTGATAAGCGGCCAATTCTGCCTTCTCAACTGGAGTGGTTCCCATAATAGCAAGTATCTTATAGACCTCGTCAATAAAATTTTGAGGATCTTCGGAGCCATAAAATTCTGGAGGGTTCATCCTTGTAAAGTTCGTCACTCTTGTCGCCGCCGTACACATATTTGGGTTCACGGGAACTACCACCTCTCTACTGGCTTGGGCCGTCATGACTTGAGCCAACACTTGGAAAGCCTACCTAAATTCTACATTTGTTACATTCTCAGCCAATGGGTCCACCGGAGCTTGGGGAGGAACTTCTTGTCCCACATTGTCTCCCTCATTCCTTCTAGCAGCCCTTCTAGAATTCATTTCCTGAAAACCATCGGGAAAGGATTAGGAGAAAAACCTTATAGAGTTAAACTCCACGGCACAACTTAGAGAAATGAAGAAGTGAGATTTCCTAAACATCTAGTAGCCTCTCATTCATAAATGTGGCGCGCTTCACACTTATGGACAAGACTCTACTAGACGTGGCTTGCGACATCCTAGAACCATTCTAAACCTTGTGTTCTAATTACCATGTTTTTTCATGACCCAGGGGTTCCCCCTAGATTTAATAAGGCATCCAAGACCCCAAGAGGCCTCATACAAGCCACTTAGAATATCATAACATAAAGTAATAGAAAATGGTTCGGAAATTTAAAACATTTCAATACAATCAAAGTATTTTGTAAATGAGCGAAATTCTAATACGATTGTCTCAAACCATCTAACCAACATGAATAAATCTTGGGACACAGCCCATCCAATAGTTCAAACATAAGAGAAAGACATAAAGGAAAAAGGGTGGTCAAATCCTCAAATTCTATGAGGACTCACCAAATCTTCACTCCTTGATCAACTATGAACCTAGCCACGAGTGTGAGAATCAATGTCGACGGACCCTACATTTTGATAAGAAATGTACGAAAGAGTATGCGTTAGTACAAACATGTATTAATATTATAGCTTGCATCAACAACATAAAGATAGGCATTAGTCAACATAAGGCATAAAGCATAATCAATACATATAAAGCATCATAATGAAAGATGAATACTTCCTTAAGTAACATCGCTTATCCTTAGCCAAGACTTAGGTCATCCGCCTCTAGTCAAGCTTACATCATGGAAGGCATATCTAGCAACACTCCGAGCTAATTATCTTCATAACATAATGACATTATTCATACTTACTTTTAAAGACATGGGGATTCGCCTTTTTGCCTAATTATAAAGGATAATGGGTATTCGCCTCTTGCCTTACTTACTTTAAGATCATGGGTACTCGCCCCCACAACACAACATATGACACACATACTTACTTCCTATAACACTTCAGAAATTAGTAGGCTAAGCTAGAGCTTAATGTGAGGGTTAGAGTCATGGATGTAACTCCCTGTACCTAAAATAGATGGTTTTTGTTAGAACGTCAAGGTAATACCCCTCAAGGACCAACCATGGGCCCTTGAGAAGGACCCCTAGAAACTGTCCAAAAGCAGTGAGCCACGGCAGGACCCATGCCTCGTGGGTGGGTCCATGCCCCATTGATGGAGCTGTAGGTCCAAGCCCTGAAATCAGACTCCTAGAACCCAAACCACGGTTCACCAACACGGGCCGTGGGTCCAACCATGGTCCGTCAGTGAGGTCTCGTGGATGGTGACCTAGGAGCTTGTTTGGTGATTAAGTTTAGAGGCACTTTAGGGTTTTTTGGTTTTAACTAATAATAAGTGATGTCATTTTAGCCTAATTTAGACCACATATATAAGGATTTTAGACCACTAAATTAAGTCATTCATCTCATTATTTCTAAAACCCAAATCAATTCCCAAACTTCATCCTCACCGAAAAATTCTCTCCAGAAAACTCAAAGAATAAGAAGAAGGAAATTGGAGCTAGGGTTGAAGAAACTAGGGTATTCACATTAAATTCATAGGGATTTTTTGCTATGGTATGGTAGATCTTTATCCATGGATATAATTCATCCATGGAGTCCCTTCAAAATCCCAATTTCAAAGATTGAAATCCCCAAAAGCTAGGGTTTGATTCCAAAGTCACGGGTTCCATTGAAAAATGATTCTAATGCTTGAATTACTTTATATTATGTATGAATTGATGATTCCTTATGGTTTTTATGTTGGAATCCCCAAGAACCCATGCAATCCCTATATTTTCCAATTTTGATCGTGTGATGTGGGTTTGTTGATGAAAGAAGAATGTTATGGGATTATGCATGTAGTGATTGAGTTACTTGAATTATGTTAATATCCATGTCTAATGTAGTGAATTCTAGATGTGTTGACTTGATATGAGCTTTGACCCTTGAAAGAGAAAAATATGATATTATGCATGTTTTATGAAGTTTGTGTATATGTTTTAAGAACACTTTGAGAGTGAAGTGTCTATGATCATGTTGATTGTGTTTTTGTGTTGTTGAAAGGTTATTCTCATGAAACACTTACAACCATGATGTGAAAGGATTTTTAGGTTGAAAGGCTATTCTCACCTAATTGAATCAATGAATAAGAGCTATCTTAATGAACTAACTTAGATTGGTTGTCTAGGACATTCTTCCATGAGACATGAGTGAAGTAAGACTTAATAAGTATTCCATGGGAATTATACTTAGTACCGAGTGGATATTGACAATGAGATGGAACCTCTCCCGTTAGTTAAGGCAGGGTTTCTAGAAGAGGTCTCATGAGATGGAAGCTCTCCCGTAGTAGAGGCCGGATTTCTAGTAGCAATCTATTTATCCCATAAACTATGTGCCCCCACATGTTATCTAGCTAGTGGATCCACCTAAGCTAAGAGTTCATGGTTCTACCTTAGGCAAGTAGAACAACCCTTTTTCGGTGTGGGAGACACCAGGTGATCATGTTTTAGCTCACATGGTCTCTATGTCGGTTAAGGCTATTTTTCCCACAACAACAAGAATATGAATTATGAACTATGGTTACTCAAGAAGCTTTTATATGAGTTTTTAAGGTCTTAAAGATGATGAATATGAATGATGGCTTAAAGAGATTTACTTAGCATGAGTGAGATTTATGGGGACTTATCTATGCATTGCACAAGTATGCATTGAGGTTACTTATGAAGTGTTTCTCTTATGTTATGATGATCTATGCTTTTCCACCATCTTCATGATGATGTTTAAACTTAGTAAATTGCGTACTTTCAAATAAAATATCCCCTTTAGCATGTGTTCAATGTTTTTATGCATGGCTATCATACTTAGTGCATTATTGTACTAACACCTACTTTTTCTACATTTTCCCCAAGTGTAGGGTCCAGTTCTCAAGGTGATAATTTTAGTGGCTAGTGCTTGGACTTGAATATCTTCCGAGCTTGTTGGTGAGTCCTCATGGTTCGAGGATGACTTTTTCCCATGATGTAGTTTCCTTTATTGCATTTCCTTTTTCGACATGTTGTATGGGCTAGGGCCTATTTCATTCAAAGATTGTAATAGATGACTGTATTGAGACTAAGTGTCTAGACTTCCGCTTTCGTTTATGAAAATTTTAGACTTGAAATGTGTTTCTACTCTTATTGTTCTATTGCTTATGTTATTAGAACTGAGTGGCTTGTATGGAGTCCTTCGGGGTTCTATACGCCATGGTACATCTAAGGGGTACCCCTGGGTCGTGACAAACTTGGTAATCAGAGCACGAGGTGTAGAATGATTCTAGGATGATGTCTAATAAGCCACATCTAGTAGAGTCTTGTTCATGAGTGTGAAACGCACCAAACTTATAAATGTGAGGCTACAAAATGTTTAGGAAATTTCACTTCTTCATTACTCTTCAGTCGCGCTTTAGAGTTTAACTCTAAAAAGATTTCTCTCTCCTAATCCTTCTCTTGTGTCTTCAGGATATGAATACACGAAGGGCTAATGCTAGAAGGATGGAGGATGACAATGAGAATAAAAGAGCTCTTCCTCAAGCTCCCCAAGCTCCGGTAGATCCTTTCATTGAGAATGTGATGAAGGATGACAATGAGAATGAAAGAGCTCCTTCTCAAGCTCCCCAAGCTCTGGTAGATCCTTTGGTTGAGAATGTGGCCTATGCGGAGTTTAGGTCGACTATCCAAATATTGGCTCAAGCCGTGATGGCTCAAACTAATAGAGAGGTTGCAGCTCCAGTGAATCCTTAATGTGAATTCGGCTGCTTCAAGGGTGAGGGATTTTGCACGAATGAACCCTCTGGAATTTTATGGCTCCATAGTGGAAGAGGATCCTCAAAGGTTTATCGATGAGGTTTATAAAATACTTGCTATTATAGTAGTGTCGTAGGAAGAGAATGCAGAGTTAGCCGCCTACCAACTCAAAGATGTGGCTCAAGTGTGGTATGGTCAGTGAAAGGGAGAGATATCGGTAGGAGCAGGCCTGGTAGAATTGGAATTGTTTAAATCGGCATTTCTTGAAATGTTCTTCCCCCTCGAGTTGAGGGAGGCAAAGGTACAAGAGTTCATCAATATTCATCAAGGAAGTATGAGTGTTAAGGAGTATGCTCTAAAGTTTACCCAACTCTCTAAATAAGCTCCAACTATGATGGCAGACTCAAGGGCTAAGATGAGTAGGTTTATGTCGGGTGTGTCTGACATGGTTGAAAAAAGTGCCGTACAAAAATGCTCCTCCATGACATGGATATCTCAAGGCTTATGGTGTACTTTACCCAACTCTCTAAATAAGCTCCAACTATGGTGGCAGACTCAAGGGCTAAGATGAGTAGGTTTATGTCGGGTGTGTCTGACATGGTTGAAAAAAGTGCCGTACGAAAATGCTCCTCCATGACATGGATATCTCAATTTGCTTATGGTGTACGCTCAACAAATTGAGGAATTCAAACTCAAGGAAAAGAATAGGGAGGTGAAAAAGGCTAGAACCGATGATGGGAACTTCTCTAACACAAGGTCCGATGGACAAGGTCGACCTAGATTTTCACAAAAGTTTTTCGGTCAAGGGTCCTCTAATACTCCTTCTAAGTTCAACTAAGAGAGGGTGTCTAACCCTAAACCTCAAGGAGGAAATGAAGGTGGTTCTTCTTTTGCTAGATCTACATGTGCCAAATATGGGAAGAAACATGATGGTAAGTGCCTAGCCGGCACCAATAGAAGTCTTTCATATTGATGTATATGCCTTGTTAGATCCCGGTGCTACTTTGTCCTTTGTGACACCTTATGTGGCCATTAAGTTTGATATGCTCCCCGAAGTGTTATTAGAACCTTTTTGGGTCTATACCCCGGTTGGTGATTCTATGGTGGTTAAGAGGGTTTATAGATGATGTCCCGTTTCCTTATCCCATAGAGTTACTCTTGTTGACTTGGTAGGGATTGACATGTTATACTTTGATGTGATTCTTGGTATGGATTGGTTGCATGCATGATATGCCTCTATTGATAGTAGAACTCGGGTGGTTAGATTCCAATTTTGGAATGAGCCTATCTTAGAGTGGAAAGGGGTCAATTCTATGCCTAGAGGTCAATTTGTGTCCTACCTCAAAGCTAGAAAGATGATCTCGAAAGGTTGCTTTTACCATGTTGTTAAGGTGAGGGATGTCGATTCTGAAACCTCTTCTCTTGAGTCGGTTCCCATGGTTAATGAGTTCCCAGAAGTTTTTGTAACGACTCGACAAACTAGTAGGTGAAACTAGAACCTTACGAGTGTGTTGTTGAGTTTGATATGGGTTTCTATGTTGTAAAATAAGTTCCCAAGCTTAGGTTGAGGGGTCTAGAGGTTAAACGTCAAGGTACGACTCCCCAAGGACAAACCAAGGGTCCTTGAGGAGGACCCTAAAGTCTAAACCCCAAAGCTGCCCAAGAACCAAAAAGCTGTCAAAAAAATGAGGACCTTCGGATGGGACCTACTGGGCGTAGTTCCATCCACGCTCTGTAGGTCTTGTTCGTAGGTCAAGACCACCATATGAGGAGTTTCTGAACCCACCCACGGACCTACAGGATGGGGCATGAGCCCACCCAAAGTCTGTGGGTCAAGGGGCATAGGTCACCCCTGTAGAGCCTGTCTAGGTTCGACCATTAGAGGGACAAGTTAGGTAATTCCTAATTAATTATTTAATGAAGGGGGATGGTTTATATTGTTTTATTTCAGTTATTTAAGGATTTTTTAAAATATTAACTACCCCTTTTACAATTCATTATTCCCAAAACACAAAATAGAAACCACCTCTTCTCCAAAGAATTCTCCCTCTAGACACCTCCATTGGAGAAGAATAAGTCAAAGTTTGGAGCTCAAGATTTCATCTTTCTCACTCAATTTCGTGGAGTTTCTTCAATCAAGGTATGGTAGTTTTCATCTATTGGTAGCTTTCACCCATAGAGTCCCTCCAAAACAAGATTTCAAAGCTTCTAATTGCCCCCAAATGTTACGGTTTCAATCTAAGTCATGGGTTCAACTTTAAAACGTTTTCAATGATAGTTTTATTATGAATTGAGGAATTAATGTTGGTTTACGATGAAATTCCCCCATGTACCCATGAATCCCCCAAAATACTAAATTGTGAATTTATGATTTGGGTTGATTGATTGTGGAAGCATGTTAAATTGATTATGTATATATTTATTGAGTTATTGAAACATGATATTTCCCTTATCTAATGTAGTATTCTATATGTTTGGGTTGAGATTGATTCATAGCCTTGGAGGGAAAATTTATGAATGTTGATGTATAATCATAATGCTTATGTATATGCTTTGAAATTTCAATGAAAGTAATATGATCAGGACTATAATGCAATGTTGGTGTTGTTGAAAGGGTATTCTCACATACACACACTCATGAATGAAGAATGAATGAAGTTTCTATGATTATGTGAATAATGATGTGTTGATTGAAAGGCTATTCTCATCTTTGAATCTATGAGCTATGTAATGAATATATGTTTGTTTGAGCTGGATGCTCATTCGTGAGTTGAGGTGGGGTATCTAGTAACAATCTCTATACCCCATTTTAATGAATGTTGGTATAAGATGGATACTCATCCATGAGTTGAGGTGGGGTATATAGTAGCAATCTCTTATCCCGTAATAATGAACTAAAGTAATGAATGTCAAGTACTATGTGGGGATTAATGCTAAGCATCGAGAGGATATGGATTGCGATGGATGCTCATTTGTGAGTTGAGGCGGGGTATCTAGTAACAATCTCTTGAGATGGATACTCATGCGTGAGTTGAGGCGAGGTATCTAGTACCAATCTCCCTATCCCATAACTATGTGCCCACATAGGTTATTAGCTAGTGGATCCACCTAAGCTAAATATTAACGGTCCTACCTTAGGCAAGTAGGAATCTCTTATTCGGTGTGGGTAACATAGGGATTCCATGATTTGCTCACATGGTCTTTGTCAGTTAAGGCTTACCCCTACAAAGAATGATAATGAACTATGGCTTCTCAAGAATGCACTACTTAGTATGGGTGGGGGTATGTGACTTCATCTATGCATTACACAAGTAGGCTTTGAGAGTAGTCATGGTGCGTTCCTTTATGTATAATGTATTATGATCAAGGATATGAGTTAGGTACTATGGTTACTCAAGAAGTTCTACGAAGTGTGGGTGGTAGTATGGGATGCCATTCATGCAATGCACGAGTAGGCTTTGAGAGGGCTATTGTGTGTTTATCAATGTCATAATGTTAAATGAAATGAATGAGCTTATGATGATGCTAATAAGAATGTTGATTTAATGTCTAATGAAATGAATTTGCTTATAAAGATGCTAGTGAGAATGTTGACTTAACGGCTAAATGAAATGATGAATGTTTAACTTGGATTGTTATTATGAGTTGCTTTCCTTTTCATGACTTATTAAATGTGAATGTTCCTTGTCTAATGAATATTGGCTAAAGATGAGAATGAAGAATGGTAAGTATGTTATGGTGGCCTCAAAGTGGTACTTAGTATGAATGGTATTATGGGATGCCATTCCAACATTGCACAAGTATAACTTAGGGTTACTTAAGATGATGGTTCTAATATGTTGTAATGACTTATATGAAGATCATACTTGTATATTATGCCTCTTTTACTAAAGTTCATTATGATTCTCAGCATAGAGCATTGTTTTTAACCAAAATGTCCTTTTTAAGCATGGTTTTTGCATGGCTATCATACTTCATACATTTTTGTGTGCTAACCCATATTTTTTCTACATTTTTACGAAGTGTAGGCTTTGGAGACTTGATGTTCTATTCTTGGTGGTTTCTAAGGTGCAAGGAGTTGAATATTTGGTGAGTCCTCATAGTTTCGAGGACAAACCCACTATTTCATTTAGGTCTTTCCTTTATGTTTTAGACTTTTGTATGGGTTGTGTCCCAATAGTTTATTCTAAAGTTGTATTAGATGGTTTGAGACAAAGTATAAAGAGACTTTCGCTTGCTTTTATGAAAATGATTTCGATTGTATGGATTAAAAGAGTTTTAAATTCCATACCATTTCTCATATGTCTTATGTTATGAATGCTATGAGTCTTGTATGAGGCTCTTCAGAGTCTTGTACGCCATGTCAAGTTTGGGTTGTAGGCTCGGGTCGGGACAAACATGGTATTAGAGCACAAGATTTTACGATGGTTTTAGGATGTCTCAAACCACATCTAGTAGGGTCTTGTTCATAGTGTGAATCGTGCCACATTTATGAATATGAGGCTATTGGATGTTAGGAAAATCTCACTTCTTCATTCTTCAAGTCGTGCCATAGAGTTTAACTCTATAAGGTATCTCTTCTATTCCTTATTCGATGGTCTTTAGGATATGGCCACTTGAAGGGCTCATGCTACAAGGATCAAGGGAGAAAAGGTTAGGGGTGATGCCAATTGTGGCAATGTGACTAGATAGGACTTGATATGGTGGGTTTAGATGAAATACATTGGTATAGATGGGTTGCTTTATGGTTATGTGTTTTGTTGGAGGATTTGATTAATGGTGGTGTTTAAGTGATGCCTAGAGATGTTGAGTGAGTAGACTCATTTAAAAGAGGATAGAAGTGTAGTTCACATTGGTTTAGAATAATCTTGTGTGATGGGTGTGAAGGCTTAGTGATGACTTGTTCCGACCTTAGAATTGAAAGAGGTGATGCTTAAAAGAGTTTGTATAGGTTTGCTCCCAAGGGGGAGATAATGTGCTAAGATAGCAAGGTCGTTGAGTATCCTTGATGTTCATGAGTTAGGTTTGCTTGAAATTCTCACCTTAAGTGGTGTAGTGAGTTTGAGAAGTTTAGACGCGATTTGGTAGACTCATATGAGACATTGAGTGATGTTGGTAAGGTTGTTTGTGAGCAAGAGTTTCTTAATGAGAACCTCCCTAGTTTAGAAGTACCGGTTGGGATTTTAGACTGGCAAATTAAGAAATAGTAGAGTAAGGAAGTTGTTTCCATGAAAATGTAGAGGAATAGTATTTTAGTAAGGGTTTTAGTGATGGTGCTACTTGGGAGGCCAAGGGCCACTGAGAAATTCCGATATCCTCATTCTCTTCCTTCTATTCCTATTCAAGCTTGATACAAAGAGTTCCTTCAGGCTTGTTTCATGTTTTAGATTCATGTGTGATTATGTGATTCCATGGTCTCCTTATGCTATGCATGTTCTTGATGAATTCATGTTTAATGAGAAAATGAG
The DNA here is from genome assembly GCA_029582545.1 of Solanum lignicaule. Taxonomy (NCBI): domain Eukaryota; kingdom Viridiplantae; phylum Streptophyta; class Magnoliopsida; order Solanales; family Solanaceae; genus Solanum; species Solanum lignicaule. Next base: position 10,076 of record JAJOOF010000599.1, read on the forward strand.
TTTTCATGATTTTTATTCCTCATGTTTATGTGCATCTAGTATGAGTTGCCTATATGCTTCATGAGTTGAATTGTTGAACATGCTTAAATCTGCTTTTGAGAAGAATTTCATAATTTGCTTCATGATGATATGATGAGCATGATTTGAGATAGAGAAGTTAATTCCTCCAATGATATGAGAAATGTTGAAGTTTTCATGCATAATAAGTTTGTAGATGTAGTTCTTACTTCCTTGTGTTGCATTGAGTATGTATGAGATGGAGTTGATATTTCCTCCTAGTTTTGTGCATTGTTATGATGTTTCATGCATGATGGGCTGCTAGTCTTGAGTCTTTCATTCCATAAAATGTTTAAAGTGTCATTCGAGGACGAATGTTCCCAAGAGGGAGATAATGTAACGACTCAAAAAACTAGTAGGTGAAACTAGAGCCTTACGAGTGTGTTGTTGAGTTTGATATGGGGTTCTATGTTGTAAAATGATTTCCCAAGCTTAGGTTGAGGGGTCTAGGGGTTAAACGCCAAGGTACGACTCCCCAAGGACCAACCAAGGGTCTTTGAGGAGGACCCTAAAGTCTAAACCCCAAATCTACCCAAGAAACAAAAAGCTCTCAAAAAATGAGGACCTACGGATGGGACCTACTGGGCGTAGGTCCATCCACGCCCCATAAGGCTTGGTCGTAGGTCAAGACCACCAGATGAGGAGTTGATGAACCCACCCACAGACCTGCAGGACAGGGTGTGAGCCCACCCACGGTCCGTGGGTCAAAGGGCGTAGGTCACCCCTGTAGAGTCTGCCTAGGTTCGGCCATTAGAGGGACAAGTTAGGTAATTCCTAATTAATTATTTAATGAAGGGGGACGGTTTATATTGTTTTAATTCAGTTATTTAAGGCTTTTTAAACTATGCACTACCTTTTTTACAATTCATTATTTCCAAAACCCAAAATAAAAACCACATCCTCTCCAAATAACTCTCTCTCTAGAAACCTCCATTGGAGAAGAAGAAGTCAAGGTTTGGGGCTCAAGAGTTCATCTTTCTAACTCAATTTCATGGAATTTCTTCAATAAAGGTATGGTAGTTTTCATCTATGGGTAGCTTTCACCCATAGAGTCCCTCCAAAACAAGATTTCAAAGCTTCCAATTTTCCCCAAAAGTTAGGGTTTCAATCTATTTCATGGGTTCAACTTCAAAACATTTTCAATGATTGTTTTATGATGAATTATGAATGAATTGAGGAATTAATGTTGGTTTATGATGAAATTCCCCCATGAACCCTTGAATCCTCCAAAATACTAAATTGTGAATTTATGATTTGCGTTGATTGATTATGGAAGCACGTTAAATTGATTATATCTATATTGATTGAGTTATTGAATCATGATATTTCCCTTATCTAATGTAGTATTCTAGATGTTTGGGTTGAGATTGATTCATAGCCTTGGAGGGAAAATTTATGAATGTTGATGTATAATCATAATGCTTATGTATATGCTTTGTGATTTCAATGAAAGTAATGTGATCATGACTATAATGCAATGGTGCTGTTGTTTAAAGTTTATTCTCACATACATACACTCATGAATGAAGAATGAATGAAGTTTCTATGATTATGTTAATGATGATGTGTTGATTGAAAGACTATTCTCAATTGTACACTAATGAATGATAATGACATGTTGTGAAAGGACTTTCTCACAATATCGGGATTCTTAGTTGAAAGGCTATTCTCATCTTTGAATCTATGAGCTATCTAATGAATAAATGTTAGGTTGAGATGGATGCTCATCCGTGAGTTGAGGCGGGATATCTAGTAACAATCTCTATATCCCATTTTAATTAATGTTGGGTTGAGATGGATGCTCATCTATGAATTGAGGCGGGGTATCTAGTAGCAATATCTTATTCCATAATAATGAACTAAAGTAATGAATTTCAAGTACTCCGTGGGGAATAATGCTAAGCACCGAGAGGATATGGATTGAGATGGATGGTCATCCGTGAGTTGAGGCGGGTATCTAGTAACATTCTCTTGAGATTGATGCTCATCTGTGAGTTGAGGCGGGGTATCTAGTAGCAATCTCCCTATCCCATAACTATGTGCCCACATAGGTTATTAGCTAGTGGATCCACCTAAGCTAAATGTTAACGGTCCTACCTTAGGCATGTAGGAATCCCTTATTCGGTGTGGGTAACATCGAGATTCCATGATTTGCTCACATGGTCTATGTCGGTTAAGGCTTACCCCCACAAAGAATGATAATGAACTGTGGCTTCTCAAGAATGCACTACTTAGTGTGGGTGGGGGTACGGGACTTCATCCATGCATTGCACAAGTAGGCTTTGAGAGTAGTCATGGTGTATTCCTTTATGTATGGTGTTTTCTGATGAAGGATATGAGTTTGGTACTATGGTTACTCAAGAAGTTTTATGAAGTGTGGGTGGTAGTATGAGATGCCATTCATGCATTGCACGAGTAGGCTTTGATAGGGCTATGGTGTGTTTCTCAATGTCATAATTTAAATAAAATGAATGAGTTTATGATGATGCTAATAAGAATGTTGATTTAATGTCTAATGAAATAAATGTGATTATAAGAATGCTAGTGAGAATGTTGACTTAAAGGCTAAATGAAATGATGAATGTTTAACTTGGATTGTTATTATGAGTTACTTTCCTTGTCATGAATTATTGAATGTGAATGTTCCTTGTCTAATGAGTATTGGCTAAAGATGAGAATGAAGAATGGTAAGTATGTTATGGTGGCCTCAAAGTGGTACTTAGGACAAATGGTATTATGGGATGCCATTCCTACATTGCACAAGTATAACTTAGGGTTACTTAAGATTATGGTTCTAATATGTTGTAATGACTTATATGATGATTATACTTGTATCTTATGCCTCTTATACTAAAGTTCATGATAATTCTCAAAATTGGCATATAGCATAGTTTTTAACCAAAATGTCCTTTTGAAGCATGGTTTTGCATGACTATCATACTTAGTACATTTTTGTGTGCTAACTCATATTTCTTCTACATTTTTACAAAATGTAGGGTTTAGAGACTTGATGTTCTATTCTTGGAAGATAGGTTTCTAAAGAGAAAGGAGTTGAAGATTTGGTGAGCCCTCATAGTTTCGAGGGTAAACCCACTATTTCCTTTAGATCTTTCCTTTATGCTTTAGACTTTTGTATGGGCTGTGTCCAAAGAGTTTATTCTAAAGTTGTATTAGATGGTTTGAGAGACCGTATAGAAAGACTTTCGCCTGCTTTTATGAAAATAATTTTGATTGTGTGGATTAAAAGAGTTTTTAAATTCCGTACCATTTCTCATATGTCTTATGTTATGAATGCTATGAAGCTTGTATAAGGCTCTTCGGAGTCTTGTATGCCGTGTCACATTCGGGGTGTAGGCTCGGGTCGTGACAGTTTTCCCTGATGATTTGCTCGATATTCCTCCCGAGCGTGAAGTAGATTTTGGCATTGACCTTCTTCCAGATACGCAACCTATCTCTATTCTTCCTTATAGAATGGCTCCAGTCAAGTTAAAGGAGTTGAAAGAGAAACTAAATGATTTGTTAGATAAGGGTTTCATCCGACCGAGTATCTCTCCATAGGGTGCTCCGGTGTTGTTTGTTAGAAATAAAGATAGGTCTCTTCAAATGTGCATTGATTATCATCAATTGAATAAGGTGACCATTAAGTACACATATACTCTTCCAAGAATTGATGATTTGTTTGACCAACTTCAAGGGGCTAGTTATTTCTCCAAGATTGATCTTCGTTCGGGTTATCACCAATTGAGGGTGAGACGGTTGATATTCCCAAGATGGCTTTCTGAACTCGGTATGGTCATTATGAATTCCTAGTAATGTTGTTTGGGTTGACTAATGATTCGGCGGCGTTTATGGACTTGATGAATAGAGTGTTTAGGCAATACCTAGACATGTTTGTGATTGTGTTTATCGATGATATTTTGATCTATTCAAGGAGTGAGAATGAACATGTGGACCATTTGAGAATTGTTTTGCAAGTTTTTAAAGACCAACAACTTTTTGCAAAGATTAGCAAGTGTGAATTTTGGTTAAGATCCGTAGCTTTCCTTGGTCATATTGTGTCAAACGAGGGTATTGAGGTAGATCCTAAGAAGACGTGTTAAGAGTTAGCCTAGACCTTTAACCCCTTTCGACATTAGAAACTTTTTGGGTTTGGCTGGTTATAAAAGGTTTGTTGAGGGATTTCTTCCACTGCTTCTCCTTTGACGACTTTGACTAAAAAAAAGCTAAGTTTGTGTGGTCGGAAGCTTGCGAGAAAAGTTTCCAAAAGTTGAAAGATAGACTTACTTTTGCTCCGGTGTTCACTTTACTGGAATGTACATATGGTTTTGTGGTGTATTGTGAAGCCTCTAGAGTTGGGTTGGGATGTGTGCTTATGCAAAATGGTAAGGTGATTGCCTATGCTTCAAGGAAACTTAAAGTCCATGAGAAGAATTATCTTACCCCTGACCTTGAGTTGGTGGCAATTGTGTTTTCCTTAAAATTATGAGGAATTATTTGTATGGCGTTCATGTGGATATTTTCACTGATAACAAGAGTCTACAATATGTGTTTAGTCAAAAGGACCTGAATCTTCGTCAAAGAAGGTGGTTAGAATTATTGAAGGATTATGACATGGGTATCATTTATCACCCCAGTAAAGCTAATGTGGTAGTGGATGCTCTTATCCGGTAGTCAATGGGTAGTGTGGCTCATGTAGAGGATGAAAAGAAAGAGTTGGTTCTTGATGTGCATAGGTTGGCCCGACTAGGTGTTCAACTATTGGATTCCACCAAGGGTGGTGTCAGGGTCTATAATGGTTCCTAATCATCCTTTGTGATGGATGTGAAGTCTAAGCAAGGTCTTGATCCTATAATAGTTGAGTTGAAAGAGGCGGTACTTAAGAAGTCCGCTAAGGCTTTCTCCCAAGGGGGAGATAGGGTGCTTAGGTACCAAGGTCGGTTATGTGTTCCGAATGTTGATGGTTTGAGGGAGCAAATGTTAGAAAAAGTCCATAGTTCTCGGTATTCGATTCACCTGAGATCCACCAAGATGTACCGTGATCTACGGGAGGTCTATTGGTGGAATGGGATGAAGAAAGATATTGCGGGATTTGTGGCCAAATGTCCTAATTGTCAACAAGTTAAGGTTGAGAATCAAAGGCCGGGAGGCATGTCCCAAGATATATGTATTTCCATTTGGAAGTGGGAAGATGTAAACATGGACTTTCTTGTTGATTTGCCTCTCACCCGGAGACAACATGATTCTATTTGAGTCATTATAGATCGGATGAAAAAATCCACTCACTTTAATCCCATTAAGGTTTCTTTTTCAGCGGAAGTCTATGTTAAGTTGTATATAAGTGAAATGGTGAAATTGCATGGAGTTCCTCTATCTATATTTCTGATCAGGGTACTCAATTCACTTCTCACTTTTGGAATTCATTCCAAAAAGGTATTGGTACTATGGTTAAGCTTAGCACGACTTTTTATCCTCAAACTGATGGGCAAACGGAGCGTACCATCCAAACATTGGAAGATATGTTAAGGGCTTGTGAAATAAACTTCAAAGGTAATTGGGATGACCACTTGCCATTAATAGAGTTTTCCTATAATAATAGCTATCACTGAAGTATCGGTATGGCTCATTTTGAACCCTTGTATGGTAGGATATGGACGTCTCCGGTTGGATGGTTTGAGGTGGGTGAAATTGCTCTAATTAGTCTTGAATTAGTTAATGAGGCCATTGAGAAGATCCGACTCATTAGAGAGAGGTTGAGGACGGCTCAAAGTAGACAAAAGTCTTATGCCGATGTGAGAAGAAAGGGATCTAGAATTTGAGGTTAATGATTGGGTCTATTTGAAAATCTCACCCATGAAGGGTGTGATGAGATTTGGCAAGAAAGGGAAACTTAGTCCCCGGTATGTAGTCCCATACCAAATTTTGAAATGTATTGGGAAAGTTGCCTATGAGTTAGATTTACCAAATGATTTGGCTCCGGTTCATCTGGTATTCCATGTTTCTATGCTTAAGAAGTGTATTGGAGATCCGGCATCTATTATTCCCCTAGAAGGGTTGGGAGTTGATGAAAGTCTTTCTTATGAAGAGGTTCCGGTAGAGATCCTAGACTGGTAAGTCAAGAGATTGACAAACAAGAAAAGAGCTTCCGTGAAGGTTTTATGGAGGAATAAATTAGTTAAGGGTGTTACTTGGGAGGCCGAGGCCGATATGAAGTCCCGATATCCTCCTCTCTTTCCTTCTACTCCTATTCAAGCTTGAGCTAAGTAGTTCATCTTGAGTTTTGTTGTTGTGGGAGCCATGTGTGTTATATGTTTTTTTCCATGATTTCCTTATGTTATGCATGTTCTTGAGAAATTTATGTTTAGTAAGAAAATGAGATTTATATGATTGATGTTCCTCATGATGTTGTGCATTGAATACGGATAGCTTATATGCTTAATGAGATGAATTGATGAACATGCTTCATATGTACATGCTTTTCTTGAGTAAATGGCATAATGGTCCCATGAGATGGTGTTGAGTATGCTTTTAGTTTGGAGAAGGTAGTTCCTCCTATGAATATGAGAAATGTTGAGTTTCTATGCATAATGGGTTGTTAGATGTAGTTCCTACTTCCTTGTGATGCATTGATTATGTTTAAGTTGGAGTTGAAATTTCCTCCTTTGAATTGTGCATTATTTTGATGTTGCATGCATGATGGGCTGCTAGTCTTGAGTCTTTATTTCCGTAAGGTGTCTAGATCGTCATTCGACCCCTTGACTTGCTAGTATCATCGTGCTTCTATTATACAATTTATCTTTCTGAGCTCGGTCGGCCTACGATCCCTACGGGGTACCCTATGTTTTAGTACTCATACTGCACTTCTACATGTTTTTCTGATGTAGCTCCTTGTTCAAGCCACCCTCAGTGAGCGTTTCGATCTCCTATCATGGTCATAAACTCAGATTTGTATTGAGCTCCCAACATTTAGAGACTTGTTGTTGTCTATCTTTTTTCCTAACTCTCATGTTGTATTTTGGATTAGTTAGTTCTCTCTCTCTATATGACTTTCTATTCATAGTAGCCTTGTATAGGTGACACTAGGTCCCGAGGATTGGTATTTTATGTTAGTTAGTCTTTTGGTCACTTTCAGGCCTAAAGAGTATAAAAGGAAGCAGGCAGAAAACATGAAGCAAGATACACACAAAACATACAATCCACACACTCAAAGCTAACTCATTTAATGATACAATGTAACACTCCAAGGAAAGGAAAGATCCTAAGCCTAGAGGAAACATCGAGCTACCTGGAATGGCACCTTAAGCTTAACCATAAGCCAATAACCCGGATAGATGTATCCATAGGGCACTTGGAATGGCAAATTGAACTTACCTATAACACATATATATGTATCAACGGGCCGACTGGTATGAAACATTGAGCTTATCAACAATGCAAAGCTAAAGGATAAACTGTAGCCCGAACCTCAGCCAACAGGCCACCTAGAATGGTACATCGAAATCATTAGAGTAAAAAAAGCTGAAAGGTGTGATAAATAAAGTAAAATGGCCTTTCTACCACTTGTAAATCAAAACGGGTCTCAAGGACTTCCACTCATTAAGGCTAATTTTCCTTTTTACAATCCAAGTCATTTTCCCCAAAAATCAATCAACTAGAAACTCCTCAGAAGAGTTATCACTACCAAGTCATGTCATACACACAAAATCAGGTAGAACATCCATCACACCGTAAAATTACTGACATGGACCTTCTGCCAATCCAAGAATATGACATAAGGTCTAACAATGTAATAAACATCCAAAATCACAACTCAAGGATCCATACCACCAGTTAAACCAACCAAACCATTCAAACAGAAGACAATCTTAAGTTTCACACCACCTAGAAGTAAGGTCTAAGGATACTACTCACACAAGGATCACCTAAAGTAAGTCCTCTCTAACTACAACTTAAGTGAAACAACCCAACCAATTGCCATAACTATCCAAGCATCAATAAAGCTCAACACAACCTAAGTGTTCAACCTAAATCATGTGATACTACCATAATATAATTAATCTAACTAAGCGAAGTCTAAGAAAAGGAAGCCATAACCAACCTCAAGGCCAAAAACCACACATGAACTACAACTAGGGTGCTTTTCCCTTCTGGAAAACCTTGGATCGCTGCCCAGCTATCAAGAACACAAAGAGAAAGTTAATACGGATCCAACAATACCCATATCACTAACTCAAATTTTGGACCAGAATTGGGTAAAAAATCTACCCTCAAATCAAAGCAATAAAATTATGAAATGAAAACCATCATAATATCCTTCCCAGAATGAGGATTACATGCCCGGAAGATATGGGAAAATGGGACTCAATTATAACCTAAAATGAACAAATTAGCACACTTTAAAGCTTAGAAATTGGGGAATTTGAGGTCGAAAATCAATTCGAATTATATAATTAAAGACGTACAAGCATCGAGGAATTTAAATTTTGAATTTGAATTACGGGCAAGTCCAAAAGCCTAAATCAGGCCACAGACCCTTCACTAGACCCTAAACAGTCTGCTTAGGGCACCACTAGCCATTTAGGGACAATGGTTGGCCGTTTAAGGCCACCTAAATTTGGCCTCACTTGTATAGGTATCTGTCGGTCCATTGCCAAGTGTATGGGCCGTATAGAGAAGGAAGGCCAGTCGTGAAAGGCTTCCTGGCTTAGGGTCCTCTGGACAGTTCCCTATAAAACCAGTGAGGCCTTGTACGGATAGTCAAGCCTTCCATATAAGTCACTCGTCAGCTTTTTAAGTCAGGGCTATTTTGGTAGTTTCCTTTGTGGTTAATACCTAAGGTATGTAGTTTTAACCCCTATTCTAAGCCTAAACCCCGATGTTGCTAATCAATTCTTTTACGTTCAATAACACTCCAAGTCTTTAGAGCAAGGTTCCAAGAATAGAAAAAACTAGGGTTTCGAGCATTCTTCGTGCTTCATCAACTTCGCAGAGAACTTTGTTCTTCCAGGTATGTAAGACTATCATAGTGTTGGACTAGTTCATCCTCAACCCTACATCTACTTTCAAATTAGTAAAAGAGTAATTTAGGGTTCTATTCTTAGATTTGAGTATTCTTGAGATAAGTTAATGTTGAGTTCTGAGTTCTTGAGTTCATGAGTTCCAGATGATTGAATTTATATTCCTTATTATTGAATTGCTGAATATTGTGCATTAAGATTTATTGAATTGATTGTTCATGTTACTTCTTCAGCATGAACCCTATCTCTGAGTATTCATTGAGTTATAATTTAGAAACTTTTAAAAAAACATAAATATTTTAAACCGAGTTGTGAGAAAGCAAAGAGGCATTTTGAGAAAGAGTATAAGAGAACTAAGTAGTCCCAAATGTATCATTTTACTATATTGAAAATGAGAAAGTTTGATTTCTAAATGAGTTTATGAGTTTAATGATACTTTATAGCATTACCTATTTTAAGAGGGTATTTTGAATAATTACCTCAAATAAGAGAAAGAGCATGTCTTATATATTTGAGCATGAGTATATAATATTAGGAGTAGTATTGATCACTGATATGGGGATGAGTTCAGACAACTCAGAATCCTCATAAAGCATGTCTTTCCAACATGGGTAAAGGATCATACCTTTTAGATGAAACCTTATTGCTTAGTGGATCCACTTAGTTGAGAGGCTCCATACCCCATCATGGTATATGACAATTTTGGCAGCATGGGCGAGATGATGTATCATCACGTTGCTCACAGTGATGGTTGTCGGTTAGAGAATCTCCAAAATTGAGTTAAAGTGTATTTTTATATATCATTTAGTATATGGAGTTCAGAGATAAGTAAGTATTTTGTAAAGCTCTAAATGATTTAGCTCTTTTATCTCTTTACATTAAACTTGAGTATATTTTATCTACTATTGTCCTTTCTTTCAATTGTTTCGCTTCTGCTATATTAAATACTCATACATTCAATGTAGTAACTTCATTGGACATACATCTTTTTGTGATGCAGACACATGTGTTCAGGATCATCAACAAATGCTCTGTTGAGATCTCTCTACACTTTGGACAATTTTGGTGAGCCTCCTTGCATTTCAAACGACGTCACATTTACATTTGGTTTAGTTGTTTTGAGGCGTCATGGGTCTTGTCCCGACACCTATCATTAGAGGCTTCATAGATAATTAGAGTTGAGGAGTGTTTCAACATTTTTCTTTTAGTTTGAGATGTTTTGCAAACTATTATATTCATAATATGAGTACTTTCACACATTTGAGTTGAGTTTATTTGAGATAAATAAGCTAACTGTGCATATAAACTTCCTTATTTCTTGAGTTAAGTCTTGCGCTAAGTAGTCATCCATGCCAAGGATTCGCTCGGGGACCAGAAATAGTCCTCTACTGCCGGCCATGTCTAGGGTGTAAGCTCGGGGCGTGATAAACTTGGTATTAGAGCATACGGTTCAAGAGTCTTAGAGTGTCTATGAAGTTTTGTCAAGTAGTGTCCTTCTTATCGGTGTGAAGAACACCGCATCTATAATTAGGAGGCTACGACATTTAGGAACATTTCACTTTATTTTTACTCCTATTCATGCGATAGAGTTCAAATCTATAAAAAGTTCTTCTACTTTGTGCTTACATGTTTATTTTTAGATCATGCCTCCATTAATAGCTGTTCGAGGATGTTCTACTAGAAGGAATGCTGATCCTCAAGATAAAGACACTCTCAATGCACAAGAAATGCAACCCCCGTATGGAGATGTCACCAATGCTAAGTTCAGAAATGTAATTTAAATGCTAACTCAAATTGTGGAAAAATAGGATGGTCAACCAAGAGCAGGTCACCAGAATATAGCTGATGCATCTAGAATCCATGAATTCTTGATAATGAATCCCTAGAGTTCACTGGGTCGATGGTCACTTATGATTCGGAGAACTTCGTGGAAGAGCTTGAGAAAGTATTGACGTCATGCGTGTTGTTGTACAAAGCGTGTGAAGTTATCCTCATATAAGTTCAAAAATGTTTCTAGGATATGGTATTCTCAATGGAAGAAGAACAGGGCAGAGGGGGCACCACTTTTAACCTAGGATATGTTTGAGGATGCTTTTTTCCCTGAGAGCTAAGGGAAGCAAAGGTGAGAGAGTTCCTAAATCTAAAATAGGAAGCGATGAGTGGGCATGAGTACATCCTCAAGTTTACTTAGCTATCCCGCAAAGCATTAGAAATGGTGGTGCATATGAGGAGTAGGATGACTTTGTTCATGTACGGGCAATCCTGCCTATCCAACAAGGAAGGTAAGGCAACTATGTTGATAGGGGAGATGGACATAGCTGACTCATGGTTAATGTGCAGAAAATTAAGGAGGATAAATTAATAAAAAGTGAGGAATTTCGTGACAAGGGGCCAAGACAACAAGTTATCAAACTGGACAGTAGAAGACAACAAATGGGAATCAGATATCTATTCAATAGAGGTCATCTAGACCTAGTCCATCTTCGGCTAGTGCACCAGCACCAAGAAACATGAACGATCGCATGAATCAGAGTTCTTAGAATTTCAGAGCTCAATGTATTAAGTCTTAGGGTAGTGTGGCACAAAGGGATAGCTGGACCTTGTTTGTACTAGGTGTGCGAGAAACCACCGTGGTGAATGTCGTGATTTCTCTAACTGTTGTTTCAGGTGTGGTAAGACAGGTTATTTCATGAGAGATTTCCCTAAGAATAGGTAGGGTCATGGGGGCAATAGAGCCTGACATTTTTCAGCTTCTCTAGTAGATAGGACTGCTTAGAAAGGAGCTACTTCAAGAACAAGCGGAGCTACAAAAGCATTTGTGTGCAATGGCTAGTCGCTAGGATTAGGATAACTCACAAGATGTTGTCCCTGATATGCTTAAAGTCGTTACTCTTGATGTTTATGCCTTACTTGATCCAAGTATGAGTTTGTCTTTTGTGACTCCTTATGTAGCCATGAGGTTCGCCATTTCCCCAGAACAACTTCTTGAGCCCTTCAGTGTTTACACACCTGTGGGTGAGTCTATTCTAGCAAAAATAGTCTATCATTATTGCATCATATCTTTCTATCACAAGGATACCATGGTTGAGTTAGTTGAGCTAGACATGGTGGACTTCGATGTTATTCTATGTATGGACTGACTTCATGCTTGTTATGCCTCAGTCGATTGTAGAACCCGAGTAGTCAACTTTGAGTTTCCTAATAAGCCAGTTTTTGAGTGGAGGACTAGTTTAATAGTGCCTAAGGGTCATTTCATTTCATACCTTAATGCCAAAAAGTTAGTTTCTAAGGGTTGTATCTACCATATAGTCTGAGTGAATGACTCTAGTGTTGAGACACAATCTATTCAGTTAGTTCAAGTTGTGAGTAATTTTCTAGAGGTGTTTCCAGAGGATCTTCTTGGAGTCCCTCCTAAGAGATAAATAGACTTCTGAATAGATATTCTTTTCGATACTCAACCTATCTCTATTCAGCAATATAGAATTACTCATGCTGAGTTCAATGAGTTAAAAGACAAGTTGAGAGATATTCTTGATAAGGGTTTCATCCGACCAAGTGTCTCACCTTGGGGCACTCCGGGCTTATACGTCAGGAAGAATGATGGTTCCCTTAGGATGTGTGTTGATTACCATCAATAAAACAAGGTCACCATAAATAATAAGTATCCCTTTTCGAGAATTAATGACCATTTTAACCAACTTCAGGGTGCTAGTTGTTTCTCTAAGATAGACCTCAGATCTGGATATTATCAGTTGAAAGTGAGAGAAAGTGACATACAGAAGACATCATTCAGGACCCATTATGGTCATTATGAATTCTTTGTTATGTCTTTTGGTTTGAATAATGCTCCTTCCACATACATGGATATTATGAACAAGAGATTTAAGCAGTATTTGGACATGGTTGTCATCGTATTTATTGATGACATATTGATATATTCGAGGAATGAGGAGGACCATACTAGTCATCTCATAATATTCCTCCAAAATCTCAAGGTTCAGGAGTTGTGTATGATGTTTTCTAAGTGTGAGTTCTTGCTTGAGTACGTGGTATTGTTAGGCCATATAGTGTCTGGCGATGGAATTTGAGTTGACACTTAGAAGATTGAAACAGTGTAGAATTTGCCCAGACCCATGTCTCGAAATAATATACAGAGTTTCTTGGGATTTGCTAGTTACTACAGAAGGTTTTTCAAGGAGTGTTCATCTATTTCATCCCCAAGGACTAAGTTGATATAGAATAAAGCTAAGTTTCAATAGTCAGAAGCTTGTGAGCAAAGATTTCAGGAATTGAAAACTTAGTTAACTACTACCCCAGTGTTGACCCTACCCGAGGGTACAAAAGGTTTTGTCGTCTATTGTGATGCATCCAGAGTGGGACTTGGTTGTGTATTGAACGTTATAGCCTACGCCTCCAGATAGATTATGATTCACCAGAGCAAATACCTGAATCATGATCTCGAGTTGGTTGTAGTAGTTGTTTTTCACAAGATATGGTGTCACTATCTCTGTGGCATTCATGTAGATGTGTTCACCGACCACAAGACTCTCAAGTATGTCTTTAGTCAGAAGGAGATACACCTTCGACAAAGGGGTGGTTGGAGTTACTTAAGGATTATGACATGAGTATTCTTTATCACCAAGGTAAAGCTAATGTTGTTGCTCATGCCTTGAACAGGTTGTCCATGGGGAGTACTACTTATGTCGAGGAAGGAAAGAAAGAATTTACTAAGGAAGTTCACATAAATTCCCATTTGGGAGTCCATTTATAGATTCCAGTGAAGGTGGAGTTGTCGTGATGAATGGGGCTAAAAAATCATTAGTTTCAGAAGTAAAGGAGAAACAGGACAATGATCCTATTTAAGTGTATTCGAAGGAAAATTTGCCTAATCAGAAAGTTATGATCTTTGCACAAGGGGGAGTTGGTGTATTGAGGTATCAAGGTAAGTTATGTGCTCCAAATGTTGATGAACTCCTAGAGAGAATCATGGAAGAAGCCCAAGTTCCCGATATTCGATTCATCTAGGTGACACCAAGATGTACCATGACTTGAGAGAGGTCTATTGGTGGAGTGGCATGAAGAGGTGCATTGCAGAGTTTGTTGCTAAGTGCCCAAATTGCCAACAAGTCAAGGCTGAGCATCAAAGGTCATGTGGTGTAGCTTAGAATATACCACTTCCAGAATTGAAGTGGGAGAGGATTAATATTGACTCATTACTGGCTTACCGAGATCTCGCATACAACATGATTCCATTTGGGTGCTTGTGGATCAGATAACCCAATCAACCCCTTTTTACCAGTAAATACTACCAATACAACTAAAAAGTATGCAAATTTGTACATTTGTGAGATAGTTCGACTGCATAAAGTTCCATTATCCATCATTTTAGATACAGGTGCTCAGTTTACCGCATAGGTTTGGAAGTCGTTCAAAAAAGGTTTAGGTTTGAAGGTGAACCTTAGTACTACTTTTCATCCTTAGAATGATGGTCAAATAGAGCGCACAATTGAGACCTTAGGTGAAATGTTGAGAGCTCGGTATTGGATTTCAAAGGTAATTGAGATGACCACTTGCCTTTTATTGAGTTTGAATACAATAATAGTTACCACTCAAGAATTCAAATGTCTCTATATGAGGCTCTATATGGGCGAATGTGTAAATATCCTAATGGCTGGTTTGAGGTTAGTGAAGCTAAGTTGATAGGACTAGATTTTGTTCATAAATCCATGGAGAAGGTGAAGACAATTCAGGAGAGGTTGAAAATAACGCAGAATCATCAAAAATCCTATACTGATGTTAGAAAAAGAGATTTGGAGTTTGAGGTTGAGGATTGGTAAATGTGAAAGTTTCACCCATGAAGGATGTTGTGAGGTTTGGTAAGAAATGGAAGCTCAGTCCTTGATTTATTGGTCCTTACCGGATATCCAAGAGGGTTGGTAATGTAGCTTATGAGTTGGATCTACAATTAGAGTTAACAACAGTCCATCCAATGTTTCATATTTCTATGCTAAAGAAGTGTTTGGGTGATCCTCTAATTATTGTGCCCACTGAGAGTATTGGAGTATAGGACAATATATCCTATGAAGAGATTTCAATTGGGATCCTTAATTGTCATGTTTTCAAGTTGAGAACCAAATAGGTTACATCAGTCAAAGTCTTCTGGAGGAACTAATTTGTTGAGGAGGCTACCTAGGAAGCTGAGGAGGATATGAAAAAGAGATACGCACATCTATTTTCCTCCGAATCAGCTCCAATCCAAGGTACTAACTCTTTGTAAGGCACTCTTTCATTTGGATATGTTGATTGTATGTTGTTTGTTTATGCTCATGTTGGGATGATAGTTTCTCTCCTACCCTTTTCATGCTAGCTTGAGTTCCATTCGAGGACGAATGTTCCCAAAGAGGAGATATCTCGGGCTTTGAGAAGGTAAAAGTGACTTAATGGGAAAGTCCAGAAGTCTAAAAGAGGCCAGGGAACCTTCATAAGACCTTAAATGGTTTATTTAGGGCACCACTGCCCAATTAGGGAAAGTGGTTGGACCTTTAAGGCAACTTGAATTTGGCCTCACTTGTACGGATCCCTAGACGGTTTGTTTACAAGTGTACGGACTGTAGAGGGAAGGCAGTCCTTCCACGAAAGGCTGCCAAAATTAAGGTCGTTTAAACGGTTCCTTATACAGCCAGTAAGGCCTTGTATCATCCAACCTTCCACATAAGTCACCCATCAGCTTTTTAAATCAAGGCTATTTTGGTCGTTTCCTATGTGGTTACTACCTAAGTTATGTCATTTTAACCCCTATTTTAAGCCTAAGGCACAACGTTTTACACCTAGTTGAGGTCTTAGATAGTGCTCATAATTTCTTTTACATTCATGAACACTTCAAGTCTTTAGAGAAAGGTTCCAAGAGGAGAGAAAGCTAGGGTTTTGAGCATTTTTCGAGCTTCATCGACCTTGCAAAGAACTTTGTTTTTCCAGGTATGTAATGCTATCATAGTGTTGGACTAGTTCTTCCCTATGACCTACATCTACTTTCAAATCAGTAAAAGAGTAATCTAAGGCTATATCCTTAGATTGGAGTATTCTTGAGATGAGTTAATATTGATTTCTGAGTTCTTGTGTTCCCGATTATTGAATTTCTATTGCTAATTATTGAATTGATGAATACTGTGCATTGATATTTATTGAGTTGATTGTTCATGTCTATTCTTCAGCATGAACCCTATCTATGAGTATACGTTGAGTTCTTATTGAGAATCTTTTAAACAAACAAAATATTTTAAACTGAGTTCTAAAAAAGCAATGAGGAGTTTTGAGAAAGAGTATAAGGGAACTAAGTAGTCTCAAATGTATCATTTTGTTACATTGAGAAAAAAAAACTTTGATTTGTTTGATGAGTTTATGGGTTGAGAGTTTCTTTAAAGAATTACATTGAGAAAGAGAAACTTTGATTTCTAGATAAGCATGCATATAAAATTATTGAGAGTAGTATAGAGCACCGATATGGGGATTAGTTTAGACAACTATGAATCCTCATAAACCATGTCTTGCCAACATGGTAAATGATCATACTTTTTATATGAATCCATTGTTTATTGGATCCACTTAGATGAGAGGTTCTATACCCAGAACGATATAGGACAGCTCTGGCAGTGTGGGCGAGATGTAATATCATCACGTATTTTACAATGATGGTTGTCGGTTGGAGAATCTCCTAGATAGAGTTAAAGTGTATTTTCATATATCACTTATTATATTGTGTTCAGAGATGAGAAGTTTTTGTAAAGCCTTAAATGATTTAACTCCTTTATCTCTTTACATTCAACTTGAGTATATTTTATCTATTACTATCCTTTCTTTCGGTTGTTTTGCTTCGGCTATATTACATACTCTTACATTTAATGTATGGACGACATTCGACGTGCATCTTTTTGTGATGCACACACGTGTTTAGGATCATCAACAGGCGCTCCATTGAGATCACTCTACACTCTAGACTATTTTGGTGAGCCTTCTTACATTCTGGAGAACTTCACATTTACTTTCAATTTAGTTGTTTTGAGGCGTCGTGGGTCTTGTCCCGAAACGTATATTAAACATTTGAGGCTTCAAAGATAGTTAGAGTTCAAGAGTCTTTCAGTATTTCCCTTTTATTTTTAGATGTTTTGCAAACTATTATATTTATAATATTAAGTACATTCAGACTATTGAGTTGAGTTTATTGGAGATAAATGAGTTAAACTCTGCCTTTAAAGCTCCCTATTTCGTTAGTTTAGTCTTCCACTAAGTTATCAGTCATGCCAAGGGTTCTCTTGGAACCAAAAATGGTCCTCGAGTGCCGGCCACGTCCATGGTGTAGGCTCGGAGCATGACAGTATCCTTCCACCCATTAATCCCCAAAGTGAACTTAGTTCTCCAGTATTTCATTTCTATGAAAATCTAGTGTTTTAGGAAAAGCATGAATGTGTTATTATTTCAGTCTCTTCTCATAAATAGTCTATAAATACATGTTTTCCATACGATTCATTATCTTTAGTTAAGTATATTTTCATGAACCTTCAAAATATCGATATTTCATGTCTCTGGATTATGTTGTTTTAAATTGCATATTTCCTTCATAATATAATAATTATCATGATTTGCGTTTTACTCAGTTTATCAGTTTCCACATATTTTAGAATGCTTTTAGATAAAGTGTCTATCACTCAGTTTCACAAATCAGAGTCAGCTTCAGTATTATAAGTTTTACAGACCATCAGAATGATTTCTGATGAAGTATACTCTTAATGGTATTTTCTGGTAAATATATATTATTAGATTGTTAGTACTTTCATGAGTCATGATTTAGGATTCCGGTCCAGTCTTACAGATTCCTTTCTAAATATCAGTTCATTTATATTTCTTTTATCCATTTTACTCTAGCCATATCAGGTCTCCCATACACCTACAATTCTTAGGATTAAGAAATACATCACTTATATATGTGTAATCATCTCATAGAATAGGAGCTTCGGCTCATAACAGTAAGGTATATGACATGAACAACATCCACATGGTTTTGAACATATTTCCAAAAGTAAGTTCCCGATTAGTATGGTACCCGAAATGCCATCAATGATCTTGGATAACTTTTCTTATTAAAACCAATTTCACTAGTAGTATGGCAGTTAGGTATGACATCCGTGATTATGAAAACATTCTTAGGAGCTAATCAGTTATGTTCAGTTGGGACTAGTATTTAACATCAAGTCAGACTAGGGTCAGTCTACCCAAGTCCCAAAACTAAGTTCTAGTGTAGGCCCAGGTAGTCCTTGTGGGTGCATTCTTTAAATTTAGTGGTACCACTCAGATAAGACCAACCCTTATACCTTAGCAAGGTATATTGGGCCTTTTTTTCGAGTATTATACATCGAATTCCATGTTTTGATCACATGGCTATATGTCGGGTACTAGTATCTCCCACATTTTAGTTTTAGTTATTGGATTGAATTTTTACTTAGTTATATCAGTTCATACTTATCAGTTGCATATTTTACTACTTGGTCATTTCCTTTCAGATTATATATGTTGGTTGTATTTAGTTCAACATTTCATTTTGGGCATGTTTATCATAATTGTATAATGCATGTCTCACACACTCAATACATTCAAAGTACTGGCCACATACCTTTCTTCGCTATATTATTCTACAATATAGATTCAGACGCTTGGCATCCAACTTGTACTTAGTATGATTTATGATCATCCCAACAATAGTGTTGGTGAGTCCTCACCGTTCGAGGACAACCTTTAGTTTTTTGTTTTTTGTTTTATCTTCAAGTTTTCAAACAGTTAAAGTTAGCTAGGAGTATGTCGCAACAACTCATCTTAGTAGTGGATTTTCAGGAGGGCTGTCAGATGTTAGTTCTTAGCTTTTTGTTATATTCAATGAACTCTCTTTTAGTATTAAGGTTTATGATTTATACTTCATATATCTATTGGGCTCAACTTCCGTATAATTTATTTTCATTTGTCTTATTATACAAATCTTAGTGTTATGCCAGACCATAGGTTAGCTTGGGGTCACGTGTGGCTGTAAGCATCGTGTTATTACTAGGGGTACTCTCTGATCATGATATTATAACCATCTTCTATGGAGGTGGTAGAAAGATACATCACATCTGTAGTCTATACAACAGAGATAAAAATACACATAATTTACCTCATACAAATATAATAAATTTATAAATTCACTATATGAAATAGATTCGATGAACTCATTTCTAATAGAAAGTAATCCAATCAATCAAACACAAATAATATAGCTCCGAAAAAAGATGATAGTGCAATATTATGAATTGAAGAATCATCTTCACTATAAAATATCAATAAAGGGTTCATATTATTAGGACAAAACTTTCAAAGTATGATTCTATTGACTCCATCTCAGAATCCGCCAAGTAAAACCGGAAATTAGAACCAAATGACAAGAGAATTAACACTTGCAAAAGCCTAAGTGTAGGATGAATTGACAATATCTAACCAAAATGAAGGAAAATCACTACAATGAGTAGATGATCTTACTTACAATAATTATTTGATAACAAATCAACAGAAAGAAAATTAATGAAAAATGATCAACCTAGATCACACAATTTTAGAAAATTGTTGAGGCCTACACGACACATAGAGTGGGAAGATGTATTAATTTGAATTACCTTGGAATAACTATTAGGCATATCTTGCACAATACAACCAAAAGGAACCCTCCTACGATTCCAAATTTTATATTTGCATGAACCTTTTTGGATAGTTGTAACAGACAAATCCACAAAAACCTAAATATTTATAGAATGTTGGTTCAGAGGAGGAAACATTATATTTCACGAACAGGGACAATATCATAAATAATTTGAAATAGTGTTATGTTCTGCTAATCAATACTTTCTAGATCTTAGTATAAGAAATGAAAACTAAACATGATCTAGAAAGTATTGATTTTTAGATTAAAACATAATTTCGAATTATTTCTAATCTGGTCCCTATTCGTGAAATAAAATTTCTCCGCTTCTGTCACCAACATCCTATAGGTAATTAGGTTGTTGTTGAATTGTCTCTTGACACAATCCAAGAAGGTTCATGTCAATGTAAAATTGAGAATTGTAGGAGGTGCTCTTCTGGTTGTACTGTGCAAGATATGCCTAATGATTACTCACAGGTAATTCAATCAACTTAATTTATTTTCCCACGTTGCATCTCATGTAGGCCTAAACAATTTTCTAACATTTAATGAGTTAGGTTGATAATTTTTCATTAATTTTCTTCTTGGTTATTTGTTATCAAATAATTAATGTTAGTACGGTCCACTATTCATTGTAGTGATTTCCCTTCATATTTGTTAGATATTGTCAGTTCATCCTATATTTGCAAGTGTTAATTCTTTTGTCATTTGGTTCTAATTTTCGGTTTTCGATGACGGATTTTGAGATGGAGTCAATAAAGTGCTTTGAAAGGTTTATTGGAATAATGTGAACCCTCTATTGTTATTTTATCGGTCAAGATGATTCTACCATTCATAACATTACACTAATCTACTTTCGGAGCTACATTTTTGTGTTTGCTTGATTGACTTACTTTCAATCAGAAATTAGTTCATCTAGTCTATTTTGTATCTGGAATAGATATATTTATGATTTTTGTATGATTTTTTAAAATTCATTTTTCAAACAACGATGATCTTTGTATGCGATAAAGTCTCTCTATTTTTATCTCTAATGTATAAAGTACACATGTGATTTATCTTTCTACCACCTCCACATGAGATGCTTATTATCTCACGCCTTACTTGGGTTATGTTTTCTCTACATTAGTCTTAATGACCAAGATATACACAAGATGATTATGGTCTCACAACTTCAAATCGAGACCTGATTGCATCTTAAAACTCCAACTGACCCTCTACTCAAGAGGCGATCTGAGAACCGACCCAAATATGGACTCGAGACTTGACCCTGTCTTCCATCCAAAGCTGGACCCATTATTTTGTTTCATATATTTAGTTAAAATTAGTATTTTTTTAAAAAAAGAATTTGTAGTTGTGCAAGTTGATAAATTAAAAAAATCTTATAATATGTACTGCTTCTGTCCCAATTTATATGACATACTTTCTTTTATAGACCGTCTAAAAAATGAAACATTTATGTGTTTAGTAACAATTTAATTTAAATTATTCATTTTACCCCTAATAAGATGATTTATAGCCATAAAATATTTATGACTTATTTTAGACCACAAGTTTTAAAAGTCTTTTTTTCTTTCTTAACATTTGTGTCTAATCACACTACGTCATATAAATTGGGTTGGAGGGAGTAATACTTAATTATTTATGAAGATTTCTTTGGATATTTGGGTACGAAAATTTATTGATATGTATAAAAGCAAATAATAAAAGTTGAGTCAAATTGGATGGGTTGGGTTATGACATATCATTCAGCCCAACTTGACCCGGCCTATCTTAACCCCAAGATTGATTTGTACTAGGTTGGGCGTTGACCCATCTATTGTTTCAGATCATCTTAACCTGCCCAACTTTAGTCCAACCTATCCATTTTCTACACCGATGTATGGAGTGGTTGTCGATGCTCGTGGTGGCTGGTTATGAGAGCAGGATCATGCCTCAAATGTTGATGATAGTGAATTATTATTTAATGATAAATTCCATACAATATTAAAAAATTCATACCTACTAAAATTAAACTAGGGATTATATCAAAGAGAAAAACACTTAATAAATGGTAATATAAATTATACAAATTATGACTTTCCGCAATTAGAAATAAAAGGGACCTCAATCAAAGATTCTTTAGTTTTTACATAGCTAGGTTACCTGCTAACCAGATAAAATAGAGGGAAGTTGAACAACACACTAATTTTATGAGGTATGGGTTTAAGGTTTCACTATACAAGTGCTACCCCCACCCTCATAACTTGGTAAAAGGCCGTAGTTTCTTATCTATATGCTCGAATTGATTTTCAAGCATTAATATTGGGGGTTTCTGAAACAAATTTATAGGCATTGGACTACAAGGTTACAAGTATATATTCAATAATCCTAGAAAAATATGTAGAATTTGCAACTTTGAGATAATTTGGATCATCAGGATTGCCTCACAAAATATACAAATTACACATGTAAATATAAAAACACAACATTTCAAATCCACAAACCAGATTATTACCTTTTGCCATTTGAATATATATGAATATTGGTAATCATTTCTCAAATGGATTTCTTCCTAGAACTGAGTTATCCGTCTCCAATCCTTTCTTCCAAAGTTAGTGATGTTGGACAAGCCTTGATTGCCATGTTGATTTTAGGTTAAACTTTCTTGCCAAATATTATTGGTAGCTGAAGTTCAAAGATTACTAATTAATAACTTGCAGTTATAATATAATGAGAGCATATGGTTCTGATTCAATTTCAAGTATATACCTATATGCCATTCCTTATGCATCAGAACTAATGCATGACTTTAACTCTGATATGTATCATTTTTATCATGAAACCAAGGATCATTATTAGTATAGCTTACTTGCAATCTTAAATAAATTTGATACATGTGAATTCTCGCTGCAAGACAAATCGAGCTAAGCTTAAAAGTGACGTGTCATAAAAGAAGAATTCCGAGGAGAGGAAATACAACCATCTCCTTAGAGTGAGAATTACTTAACCATTGTTAGTTGAAACTCATGGCGAATCATTCAAAATTACTTGCATCACACCAGTCTTCCATCAAGAGGTAATGAAACACATCTGCCTTTCAAATTTGTAAATTTAAATAAAGCACCACTTTCACTAAAAGAACTAAGTGGCTTCTTCGACCTTCTACATTTGATATTGGGTGCCAATAAGAATGTCCCTGAAAGACTCAAGTTTTTCATCCATGGCAGCAAGCATGGCCAGAATATCAACATGTAGGCCCAAGAGAATAAAAAAGGAATAAGGATCTTTGACCTAAGAGGAGATGACAACTGCAGGAGCATCAAACTCATGCTTGAGAACCTAAGAATCCTCCATACTAACGAAAGCCTTAGATTTATAGCACTTTTTGACAAGAAGGTGAGGGATTTCAACCAAATTGATATTATTTGCATCAAGAATACGTGAGAAGACCATGCCATAATGCAATTTGTGAGGATCAAAAACAACTTCAATCATATAGTTAAGCACGAAAGAGGAAAGCTTAAGTTTATACTTGAATATAAGGTAGTAGGTAAGGAGAGAATCATGCTAAGTAAGGGAGGACATAGATCTTGCATGAAGCAGGAGAGTAGTAGCAATGATGTGAGCGATGCCCTAGTTTCAAAAGAAAGGGTTGGAGCCTTCAAGAGAAACAAATTTTATGGCCTGTAGAGTGGACCTCATTGAAAATCCTAAACATGTTGCTTCATGTAGTTCCAGTAGAGTTCACTTACGAGATGGTACATCTACTAATGTTTCTCATATTTGATCACCCAACTCATCAGATTTTCTCCATCTTGACAATGTTCTTTACACTCTCAAAAAATGGCAAGCAACAATCTCTCTTTCAATGCTCTACAAATTTCCACACACGAAAACTATTAAATTTGGTTTATGAGCATAAATCATATTTTGATACCTATATGATATGAGATGTTGTGATGAAAGAAAAATCCTAAGAATAATATTTTGCAAATCCTACAAAAGTTCATATTAATGAACATTCAAAAGTGCTTTTAGACATGACAAGGTTATTGAAGTCATTTTTTAAGTACAAAACCAAAAGAAGAAGGTTAAAACAGAAGAAATTTTTTAAGTTAAAAAACAATGAACAAAATTCAGCATCAACTGTCAAAGTAAAAATTGAGGAGGATCATTTTTTCAATTGCAGTAACTAAAGCAAACGAGGAGTGTTGAATTTTACTTTAGTTACTGTAGTAATTTTTATTATAATAAACTGCCTAGGTTTAGGATAGATTTTTTGAATTGCAGATTTCTAAATATTATGTGGTCAAATTGGCAATTTAAAGCCCTTCAATGCTTGATAAATTTTTTGAGAGATATTTGAATCCATACTTTTTGCCTCCCCATCTTTAAAAAAACCTTCATCTTCATTCTCCTCTCCCTCCAACTACATATTTTCCCACAACTAACTTACACTCCGGAGATCTCTTTCTTTCATCTCCTCAACTTCCTGATATGTCCTCTACACTTGATCTTATTTTCACTTCTACTTCTTCCTCTATTCCTGCTTCATGTGCTCCTGCAGGACCTCTTGAAAAAACTACTTCTTGTAGCAAATCATTCATTTCTAAATAAGGTTTTTCTTTGCGTTTGTTAATTACTCGTAGGGGGATGACACTAGTGCTTATCTCAACGATATGTTTATCTCACAAGACAATCACAATGATGCAACAATATCCCTTTTACTATATGGAACAATTGATTCTCTAGTATTAAATTTGGATACGAATTAGGGGGGGGACTCTTCTTGTGTGGCTCTCTTACCCCATATAGAATTACGATAGTTCCTAATTGTCATAAAGGTTTTAAGGGGAGGGGGAGGGGGGGCTCATAATTGCAATGGAACTTCTGGGAAGAAATATAATGACATTAGCTGAAGTGTATCGGTGGTGACTTTTGGGTTCCAAGTATTGGTAAACAACACCTGCTGCCACTCATCTCTCATAAAATTCATGATATCAAAACTATTATCAAGTGCAAGTGATATTGCAAAGTGGAGGTGATGGTTTGATATTGACGCTAATGCTTTTAAAGATTAAGAGTAAGTTTTTTTTAATTATATATGTTATTCTGTCTAAAGATGAGATACTATACGGATTGTTGCTCTCTTCTTTTTTTCTTCTTTTCTTCATCAACAGTCTTGAATAATATGTGTTGTATTTTTAGTGGCAATGGTTGGTAATATGATATTATTGTATCGTATTGTTTCGCGATTATCTAAAATTACTCATTTTTTATAGTTAACTGCCCGTTTGATTTTGTTATGCATGACTCATCTTGATCCCCAACCAACTTTATAGTAGAATGAGTGGAAGTTAGTATAGATCTAAATCCCATATTTGGTGATAAATTCTACTATTGGAAACATTTAGGGTGCAGGCTCGATCAGATGTTTAAATAAAAAACTATTTTTTTGTACTTATTTTTGTTACAAATTTTGTTTACTTGAAACTTTTATTTTAGTTTTTTAAAGACTGTGAATTATTCCAGCCTCGAAGTTTGTTGTTCTCTTCTTTTCTTACAAATTCATTTTACAAGTAGATGATCAATGGGAACTCGAACCCACTGGTTGATAAAATGGGGAATCAAATCAAAAGATATAGATCTCGAGTTGACATGAAATATAGTTAATTAAGTTTTATTAGATAGTTATTGTTTATACATTTGAGTCAATTTTCTGGAAAATATGACAAACCCAATTAAGTCAGATTTTCAAATAGAAGAATCATGTTAAACCTATTAAGTCAGTTTTTTGCTAAATTCAATTTTCCCAATTTATCAAGTTTTTTTTAAAATAAAGTTGAATGATTTGTTAAAAGTGTTGTAATTTCTTGCAAGATATTCAATAATGGGATGATCTAATTTTTATAAATCAGAGAATCACCAAAGGAGTCATCAACAAAAAAAAACTCATTGCTCAAAAGTGAATAATCTAAGCAAATCAAAGAAACTTCATTTATTTTTTTTCATCACTTAATAGCACAACAAAATGGAGCCATCACACTTTTTGTAGCAAATCGACCTCAATACGTGCTTACTAGATGTTGCACTTGTAAAAAATGAGTTACTAGTTTCTTGCCCATGATAATATAAACAAACAAGTGAGGATGAGGAACCAATAACTGCTCAACTTATTCTATATTCTCCACCTCCAGTTCTTTCACCAATAAGGTTTATATTCAATCAACAACTGATATCATTATATTTCTGCTTTAACTTTACCTTGTTATTGTCATTGAAATTTATGTATGTAAAAGTATGCCTTATATTGTCAGGCTCAAGAAAGCACATTGGTTCCTAGTCAAGTGATGAAGAAACTCATCAATATAGATCAGGACGTTGAATTAACTTTCCACAAGGTTTAGTCATTCTTGAAGTCTTTACCAGAGCAGCATCCCAGGCAACAATTCGGCCTCCAGATCAATAGTACCACTTCTTCACCACAAATTCACGCAAAGTTGATATTTGAAGGCTCCATCAGACTGTCTTTGGAGGTATTTGATGATGACCCGACAAAACAAAAGGAAGTGCATGATGCAATTATTGCATTAAGTGATATTTCCTCATCGTTGTTTAGCGATGAACAAGCCAAGAAATTGCGAAGAATCAATTTTGAATTCCCTTTCATGGTTAACAAATGGAGGGACTTGGCACGATCCAAGCCAAGTTGCCAAGAGTTCTTGACCAACTTTGAAGAGGACATGAAAAAACTGGATGATTGGATTAGATCAGAACCAAGATTGAAGGATGCGTATGAGAAAAAAGAGGAAGAAGCTTGAGAGTTGGAAGAATGACTTGAAGATATAAGGACCAGGCAGAAAGAAATCATGGATGAACGACAAGAATGTTCTGGAAAATCTCAAAGCATCGGCAATGAATTGGATACAACATAAGTGCAGATGGATGGATTGTCGAGAAACATCCATGGTAAACCTGAGGTTTTTGAGATTTTCGAGACCATTCTTGTCGTTCATCCATGATTTCTTTCTGCTTGGTCCTTATACCTTGAAGTTGTTCTTGCAACTCTTGAGCAGCCTTTAACCTTGGTTCTAATCTAATCCAATCATCCAGTTTTTTCCTGTCCTCTTCAAAGTTGGTCAAGAACTCCTAGCAACTTGACTTGGATCATGCCATGTCCTTCCATTTCTTAACCATGAAAGGGAATTCAAACTTGATTCTTCGCAATTGCTTGGCTTGTTCATCGCTAAACAACGATGAGGGATTATCATTTAATGTAATAATTGCATCATGCAATTCCTTTTCTTTTGTCGGGTCATCAACAAATACCTCCAAAGGCAGTCTGATGGAGCATTCAAATATCAACTTTGCATGAATTTGTGGTGAAGAAGTGGTACTATTGATCTGGAGGCTGGATTGTTGCCTGGGATGCTGCTCTGGTAAAGACTTCATGAATGACTGAACCTTTTGGAAATTTGATTCAACGTCCTAATCTATATTGATGAGCTGCTTCATCGCTTGACTAGGAACCAATGTGCTTTCTTGAGCCTGACAATATAAAGCATACTTTTACATACATAAATTTCAATGACAATAACAAGGTATAGTTAAAGCATAAATATAATGATATCAGTTGTTGATTGAGTATAAACGTTATTTGGTGAAGGAACTAGAAGTGGAGAATATAGAATAAGTTGAGCAGTTCTTGGTTCCTCATCCCTACTTGTGCCCCTTGAACATTTGTTCTTTACCTATTTTCTTTAATAATGCCCAAAAGAATAAAATATAATATATGTTATAAAATTTGAAAATATGTCTAAATTATAAATATTAAATAGTATAGTTGGTTTGATATGATTCTTGAAATATCTCTTTTACATAAAATCAAAATCAATCCAAATTTTATTGGTTTTTAATATTAAAAATCTTTTTTGAGTTTCTATGAAATGATTTGATTTTTGGCTTGGTTCGGTTTATTTGTTTTCTGTGAACACTGCTACCTACAATTACCTAGATGATTCAAATATACGTCTTATTCATGAGGATTTAGGATTGTCCAATGTGGAAACATACATTCTTATGTGATACTGATATTGTGATGATGTGTACACCACATAACATGACACCTCAGTGCTCCAACCCATTATTCCCCTTCCCTTTATTTATTCTTCCACCACAAGCATTTACTATCCCTCCCTCACCATTGCTAATACCATTAACATTACTAAAATTATATTTATGTCTTCTTTATGAAATTTTAGCCGATTGTCTCTTTTATAGAGAACATGTTTAGTACTCCTATTACTAACATTGATAATGTCTCGTTATTGTTCTTACATGTTTCTCTCTCTATCTCTCCTACTTCTATAATACCAAAAACTCAATCCTTCGATGCCCTAGATCCTTCAGCGATAGGTATGTAGCCTATTGTGTCTACCCCAACTCATGACAACCTTAAGCAAACACCGATGTAGTGCAATGAACTCCGTTAAAGACCTTCGACGCTGACTGAAATTGTGCCTCTTGTTTCTTCTTTGTTTAAGATTTACAGCGCCAACCAAGTTATGTTTCTGTTTTCTATCGTAGTTACTTCATTTCAAAATTGATTGTGATTTACTCCACAACTCATTATGTCAAAGTAGGAGATTAGTGTATCGTTTATTGAGGCACTATGAAAGAATCTAGCGAAACATGGTCAAATAGTGTGGCACCACAAATAGATGGCTTAGTCGATCAAAATGGGATTGTCTGTCATATTGATCATATTTTGAGTTAAATGAAGAATAAGGTTAGAGTCAAGTGATATTTTTCAAGTAGGAATTTCGTTTTCCAAGCTCATGTTAACACTTTGTAAAGAATATTCTTAACAACATTAAAGTTCAAATATTTCAAATGCTTTTAAATGTTCTCATGGTTTTACGAATTTGTACATAATGCGTTCATGTTTTGCTAAGTCTCATTCCAGCTTTAGTGAAGGGATTATTGATATTCATTGAGTATATCTGTGGGTGTACTGACTTTTCATTTTCTTGCGACCTACATTGGTTATGTCAATGGTGATACATATATTTTAAATGACCAGGTTACAAGGTAGGGCCTTCTCTTTCTCCAACATATATTGGTTAGCTCTGGTATGTTTCATGGAATATTTTCTTTTCTTTATATTCAATTGTGTATTTATTTGTTTGTTGTTTTGAGGATTAGCTAGGAAGTCCCTGTCATGTAGAATTCGTGAGCTTTTTGTTTGAGGCTCCATAGATAGTGTCAGTTAGGTCATAAATTTCATGTTTATGTTAAATTTAATACAAAATATTTTAAAACTTTATTTTGACATAAAATGTATCGATTTGGTTTTTGAAAAAAGAATGATCAGTTTTAGAATTATTACATACTTTTATCAAATCATATTTTAAGTAGATTTTTTGAAAAAAAAAAACTGCATTGTGCTACATAGTATTTTATATTTATATATGGAGATAAAAGTCAAGATGGTCTACGTGGTCAAGTCAAGGCACCAAATGTCTATTCCAACTTGATCAGAAATTGGTGTTATGAGAAAATTATTTTTTACTGCTACTCATACTATTCATAAGTTTGTTTATACCAGATTTTCTTGTTTTCCAGATGTACGTAGGAGTTGGCCTCATATTGTGAAAATTTTGAAAGGATGGCAGCCTAGATATAGTTATAAGATTGTGAGGTGGTTGTATCCTTCTCTTTGTTGGTATAAGTGTAATATAGATAGTACTGTTGGAATACATACTATTAACCATGTATTTAGATGTATTATTTATCATAGAATAATTATTTATTCATTTTTAATAGATCATATGTTCGTTTATGGTGTTTGTTTACTTATATAGTAGATGATTTAGTGTATAGAGTTTTAGCTTATACACAGAGTATTAAATCATTGGTTCTTATATGTATAAAATTTTTCATTCACAATCCATGATGAGAATTGGACATGCCATCGATACAATTATAGCATAAGATTATATGTAATTTATTTTGATTATGGGAAGGGTATATTTCCAACTTCTTGTGCCAGTGCATTTTGTATGTATTGAACGGGACCGAGTAGAGATAGTTGTTTTAGACTGACTGACCAAAACATATTCTCTAAGCTATTAAATGTACTTATATTCTTAATCCTAATATAAATATTATGATCTGTATATGTGAATTATCGTTTTGATTTATTAAAAGGTGAGATTCTAAGATAGGTTAGTATGCCTAGTAGATTGGATGATAATAATATATATTGGTGAAATAATAAGTTAGTTGACAAAATCCATGTTTCGATATAGAGATTGATGATATGTCTTTTTAAGAAGCTTATTAGTTTTCATTGTGTCAAACCTTGCAAGTGGATTTATGAATCCGACACATGAAATAAGTAAAGCAGTGCTCTAAAGAAAATTGATCATTGTCGTTCCCAATTTTTTGCAAAAAACAGGTTTCAGTGCACGACCTAACAACTCTTTGGGTTTGTTTTTGTGAGTGAGAAAGAGTGATTGCTTATTGTTAAAGCCTTCCACCATCAGAGAATGAATGACAAAAGGTTTGTTTATATAGCAGGTAGAAGGCAGGCGGAAAAGGTAAAAGAGATTATTTTGATTCGGTTGAAATTATTTTCCTTAAACGGAGAGACATATCAATCCTATTTTTACCAAACATCAACAAGTAAGAAGCAATCACCTATTAAATAAGGTAAGGAAAATCAATCAAAATTTTACCATATTAAAAGATAAGTAAGGAAGTTTGTCCCAAAATTTAAATAAAGAAAAACAAACTTTAATTACAAAATAGGGTAATGATACATAACGGCAGCTCAATCCTAGTGAATAAAAAATATATTAGAATCTACCATAAAAGAGTTAACAAAAAAAATATATGCACAATGAACCACTAATACCACAAACCCAAAAATGGCAAGCAATGACAATACGAAAGAATTTTTCAACAGTGATTTAAGGAAATCATCAAAGAAGAAGAAATTTAAGAAATATAGTAATTTCAATATCCAAACTTGCGCATATTAATCCAAATTCATCAATTTCAGTAAGGAAGCGGATTACATTCACACATATATCATAACACACTGATGTCTTTTAATAGAAACAAAGCTCACGAAATTCTCACAATGATTAATGGCCTCCGCACAGAGCAAACATGCAACTCAACAACATGAACTCCATAATCAAGCTAAAAAATATTAAATAATGAATCGAAAAAGGAAGCAAACCTGGACGGATCTGTCAAGATCCGTCTTAAATAAACTCGATTTTTTTGGTAGAAAAGGGGCTTCGCCAGAGGGATTACCATTGTTGTTGTCGCTTGCTGGGGCTATTGTTGTTGTTGACTTCGCCAGCTGCTGGGTTTCGCCGGTAATTTTGGCTGGATTCAGAGAAAAGGGTGGCGTTTGGAGTTTCCACCATCGTTGTCAGTTACATGGTGGTTCGCCGGTTGCTGTTGGCTTCGCGTTCTTGCTGGAGTTTGTTGTTGTCGTTCATCGCTGATGGCCGGAGTAGTTGAGGGAGAGAGAGAGAGCAGCGATCTTTCGCTGCTGCTGCCGGTGCTCACCGGTGGTCTGCTCAGCGACTTTTGCCGAAACTGCTAGTTGCGAGAGGGGAGAGGGAGAAGCGATGGGAAAGAGGAGGCTGCCACCGGACTGCGTGGTTTCCATCCTCGCCGACGAAGATGAGGCAGAGAGGTGGATGAGGCGGCAGACTTTTTTGGAGAGGAGAGAAAAGAATGAAGTCTCAGGGATTTGGGTCTTTTGATGTTTAAAGGAAACAATGAATTGAAGGATCTGGGCCGTTGATTTAATTCGGGTGAAAGGTTGAGATCGGTTATTTGAGTTGGATGAATTAAGATGGACGGATGAGATTGAATGGGAATTTAGAGTGTTGAAAATTGGAATAAGAATAGACCACAATTGAAATCAATAAATGGCTATAATTGAAATAAATTGAATAGACTAGACTATTATTTAAAGGGAAAAGGGTTAAAAATGCCCTTAACGTATCCCAAATGGTTCAAAAATGCCCTCCTTCCACCTTTTGGTTTAAAAATGCCCTCAACGTTTTCTTAAGGTTTAAAATTGCCCTTTTTTGACAGCCGGCTGACATGGCAAATGTGACATGGATTTTCTTTACCCATTTCAAAATATATGACCCACTTAGTCTAAAAACCCATTTCGAAAAAATTTGACCCGATCGTTTTTGGGTCTTTTGTTTCCATTAGCTTAGTTCTCTGCTTTCTTCTCCTTCAATTCATATGTTTTCCATTCTCAAGGTAATTGCAGGAAGAAAAAGATGGAGAAACTACATCAAGATTTGTCAAGTTGATGTTTTTGCATATGGCTGCACTACAAACTTGACTATGACGTGAATTTCTGCAGGTTTTCTTAGTTCTGTTGTAAGCAAGTTCTTGAATTCAATTTGCTTGGCAAGAAACTATCTTGAAACTTAGGATTTTAAATCATCCTGGACAACTAATTCTTAGGCTTAAAATTCATACATTTGTAATTTTGAAGCCAATTATTCATGGTTTAATGAAAGCTGTTGGAATGACATCCCAGTTAGTGGAAATAGAACCAGGAACTACAATGCATTTTTGGGTTCCAACTGAATCCATTCATCCAAACAACAAATTATCAAATAAACCTCCAGTTTTATTTGTTCATGGATTTGTTGCCAATGGAATTATGACATGGCTTTTTCAAATACTCTCCTTAAGTTCAGATTTCACTGTCTACGTCCCTGATTTACTTTTCTTCAGAGATTCCATCACTACTCGTCCTGAACGATCAACAAGTATTCAAGTATATATCATCTTATCTAAAAATTTAAACGGTTTGTTAATATGTACAATATTTTTAACTATGGATTAATTAATTAATTAATAAATAGGCGGAATGTTTAGCAAAGGGAATGATGAAGTTGGGTGTGCTTACCGCGCACATTTTGACACCTCAAAATGGTTTACGATTCTGATATGAAGGCATTTTTTCGTGAAGTTGACAGTTTTGGTTGATATCAAGTAGTCTGGTCATTGTACTATCCATGTAAGACTAGACAAGATCTAAAAAGTAAAAGAAAAGATGGGGTTAAACTACTTCTTACTTAGCAATGAAATTAAATACTCTTATCATACATAAGTAAATACTGCACTTGTAGAGCTTGACAGGCAATCAAGATTTGTACATTCTCAACCAACGATAACGGAAAACAAAAACAAATGTGATGATATAAGAAGCAATGCAGTTTTTTTCAAATTCTCACATTCGACAAGCTGAGAAATCTCTGTTCCATACACAATGCATATAGATTCTTTCTGTAAACACCTAGATTTAACAAAAGACATATAATAGCTTAAACTTTGACAGAGGAGGAGATGCTTCACTGGTAAAATCTTGATTTCATCTAATGTTGACAGATTCATTCTTGGATCATACTATTACCAAAGGAGCCTCAAAGTCTTGATCAACGTTATATGGCTTACGTGATGTATTATCAGTTGACTGATGCACCTTCTATCACCGAGCAGCCATAAAAGGAGAATTACAAGGAGAACAAAGAACAAAGTGTTAGTTGCCTAATTGTTTAAGTTCTCCGCAACTTTCAACCACATAACATAATAATACTAAAATAAACTTTTGACAAGTAAACCAAATCAACAATACACACAACTAAACCCAAATCTACAACTGTCACAATTAAACAATATTGATATTAGAAAGGTAGCTCTTTGGAGTCGTTACGGTTGTTGTCTAACAACTATTAAGAGTACAAAAATCAGCAAAAGAATCAGTTGTTTAGAGTCATTACGATAGTTGTGTAACAATCATTAAGAGTACAAAAATCAGCAAAAACACTAGTTGTTTGGAGTCATTGTTTCATTTTCTCCATACATAACACTTAAGACAGTAAATACAAAACAAATCCTACATCCCCTTGCCCCCTATAGGCTTAAGTTTGCCAATTTTTCTCTCCCTTGTAGCTTGTAACTGGTTCGAAGTCATTGCTTCTTTCCCTTTCCAAGTTACTTTTTTTGGTGAATATGGAAGGTTGGTCGGTATTGATATACCATTGTGATCTCCCTGGAAAGTTATCTTTCTTGTCCCAATATTTATCTTCTTCAGTCTTTCATGAAGTCTAAAATTACTTTCAGATACCACTTTAGAATATAAAGTAGGGTCTGAATCATGCCCTGCTACAATAGAGGTCTGGCTAGAGATCTGACTTGAACCAAGAACAGGAATGAAGAAACATACACTTTCTTGAGTGTTTTCTGATTCTGTCAAGGGCACATTATGAGATTCTTGAGAGTTTTTTTCATCTTGGAAGACGTCCTCGTGTTTATCATTGAGCTGCATAAAGAAAAAAAAATTAAATGATGATCGTTAGATACAAAAGGGGAACACATTTATGAAGTTACGATTGTTACCAATGGACATTTTCTTCTGTTATGATTTGGTTTACCACAATAACCACAAGTCATTAACATTCCTTTTCTAGAAGCTGACCAAACCCCCTGCCTATTTTTAGCCTCATCCTTCTCTCTTGTTCTCTTCATCTTTGGTCTACCAACCATCTTAGATAAAGTAGGGGGCTCCATGGCATGGTGCGGCTCTATCTTCCAAAAATTTTCACCTCTAACAGGTTCGATCTTGTGCTTATATACCATCAAATATGCTTCCTTAGAATACCACCAGTGTATTTCAGCAATAGGATCGATTTTTTTATGGATAAATGCTTTGATGGCATGAGGACATGGTATTCCAGATAAGTCCCATACTCTGCATGAGCATCTTTTAAGTTCTATATTGATTGTATGTCTATCCACACCCTCGGTCACTTCATATCCACAGTCCCCATTAAACTCAACCTTACATCGTTGGGCAATGATCCTGTAGTCATTAAAGAGATGCGTTGCATGTGGTGAAAACTCATTCTTCCAACTTTTAACTTCAGCCTCATGCTTCCTTAACATGATCATTACCTATACAACAATAATCGAAAAAAAAAATGAACCAGCTAATGTTGCACGAACTGAAAAAACAGAAATTTAAAACACCTTAAAACAAATATCTAAAATTCTGATTATTACTCTAAACTAGCAGTTTGATTTAAAGTAGATTAAAAGCGCGATCAAATGGATTAACTTTTCATCATAAACGCTACTGGAATCAAAATGATAACACTTTTAACACTTGTTATAACTCAAGTTAAAAACTTTTTCAGTAGCTTAAAACACTTTTTCCTCTTCAAGTTAGAACTTATTCCAATAGCTTAATACATAAATCTAAAAGAATTAACACTTGTTTATATCAGCTAATATGGAATTTAAACGGTTAAATTTTCTAACCTTCACTCTTATTTCTTCAAGCATCTTTATGATTGGTTTTTGTCTGGCCTCTACAATCCATGAGTTGAAGGACTCCGTGAAGTTGTTGTCAACCATGAAATTTTTGCATTTGGTGTCAAAATATGCTCTGCACCATTTTTCTGGTGGATAGCTCACCAAGGACTTAGCAGCCTTCTTATTCAACTCACCCATTTTTGTCAGCTGATCTTTGAACTCCTCCTCATATGTACTCCAAGCACACCACCAAAGAAGCTTTTTCAACTCCCCACTTCTGTAATTTTTGCTCCAATTAGCTTCAATATGCCTAACACACCATCGATGATTTGCTTGTGGGCATACATTAGTAACAGCATTCAATAAACCCTTCAAAAACATAAATTCAGATTAGTTGCAGAATAATGTACATGAAAACTAGCTAAGAAAAGATGAAATGAACTTAAAGTAAAGATACCTTTTGCATATCTGATATAAAAGTGATATTTTCACCCGACTTTAAATCCAAAGAATGTTTCAGCAGCTCTAGAAACCAGTTCCAAGTTCTTTTAGTTTCTTTATCTACTACGGCCCAAGCAAGTGGATAGAAATGGTTACTCGAATCTTGTCCCATTGCGACCAACATTATTCCC